>JAAAKQ030260865.1:0-27855 GCA_010016005.3 Zanna intricata | reverse complement strand
GAGATGAATGAATTGTAGCGTGTGTGAAAAATGCCATGCCTGACTGGGATTCGAACCCGGGACCTCCGGAATGAAAGACCAAGACGCTACCACTCGGCCACGGAGGCCGGCAGATTTGAACCAATGTAAGTCCCCTTGTAAGATCCAAATATTTCATTAATTAAAATTTTATTTGGCTATAACTCTAAAATCAATGGAAAAAAGTAAAGTATGTATCATTGAAAAGCTCTCAATGAGAGCTTATTATTGCAGTTAAGAAAAAGTCCACAATCCAAATATTTTGGATTTTGGTTTATTTTGGAAGCTTTGGGTTGTCAATTGCAATCAAAGGACAGGTACACAACTAGATGTTACAGTAGTCGTAAATCCAAAATTTCAACATCCTAAGGCTAATCGTTTTTGAGTTATGCAAGATACATACATATATACGTAAGTATGTACAGATGTACGTACACTTCAACTAGTCAAAATGGATTCAGAACTGGTAAAAAACTCATCAAAATGTATATTTCTGTTGAAATCTGAAAACCAACTTTTTCTTTTGCGATCACAATACTTCCCCTACTTTGTACAAGGAAGTAAAAGACTTTACGACCACTAATTACTGTATAGAATACAGTAATCGGTTTGTAATACAGTATGGAATATCACACTATAATAAAAAAAGTTTAACATCACTAACATCCAACTGGATAGTATTTTTAAACATTGGAAAGATTTATTGAAGATGAAAATGAACTGTGAAAAGGAATAAATTAAATATTAAATAAGAACTGAGCATAAACAACATATCGGAATAGTATCACTGTGTATATATGTATGCAAACACACACTTGCTCTCTCACTCTTATGCACAACCATAAATAACCCTACAGTTATCAACTATAACTATATTAAACTACTATATTAATCAACTATACTAAACTTATCACAAAAAATTTCCAGCTATGACTAATTATATAAATTATTTCATATTACATAATCATTTTAGTAATTACAAACAGTAGTACCCTTTGACATATCATACCATGTCAAAACTATGACCTTCATTGTGTTGATAGTTAAATATCTTAAAAACATTAAATTATTTAATTAAAAAATCATCATTAAAA
The DNA here is from genome assembly GCA_010016005.3 of Zanna intricata. Classification (NCBI taxonomy): domain Eukaryota; kingdom Metazoa; phylum Arthropoda; class Insecta; order Hemiptera; family Fulgoridae; genus Zanna; species Zanna intricata. The sequence goes on along the minus strand of JAAAKQ030260865.1, from coordinate 26,743 downwards.
AGCATGAAAATAAATCATTTCTTATGCCATATATTGGCCCAACGGTTTGTCTGTCTTATTCTGACAAACTTAATATTTTACTGTCGTATTTGCATGGTATTAAGTTGGTGGATCATCAGGAAGTAAAGGAGAAGATGATAAAATTGAATGTATTTCAAATGATTTTAACACTTGTTCATGGACGTGGATGTTAATGCAGCTCAAGTTGATAGAGCGCAATGTTTGGTAAACTTAATAATTCCCCATTAGTGCTACATCATCTACTCAAATAACATTAGTGAACAAAAAAAAGTTTTTTTGTGAATCTGGAATTGTATATGGTGATTTTAAATAATTTTGGAGTGTTGAGTTGTTATCAGAGTTACATAATGATGTTATTACATAATTTATCAGAATTTGTATATGTTACCATTTTTTTGGATACATATAATTTATTTACCAATGTACCATACTGGTTACTAAATTATATAATGTATATTCATTTAAAATTTGGTTAAATCAACTAAAATTTCAATTATTTAAACACAGATAAATTGAAATAAATTAATACAATTATAAAATAAAAATTTCTATAAGTCTAAACACTGGAATTCTATTGCCTTTAATTTTTAAAATATGCTGACAGACATTTTTGTTTTTGCAATGTTTGATCAGTTTTCTATTAAAAAAAAAAACCAATAATAGTCACCCATCATTTGGATCCCACCATCCTTGAAACAACACTCCATGGTCAGAATATCCTGATGGAAATGCTATTCGAGCTCATCGCTCACAGAGCCAAAATTTTTGAGAAAAACTTCTAAGTGGGAGTGTAGAAAACAAACTTTTAATGACATCCTACATCCTAAACTTTTGTAATTTTTTAACCCCTTATTACCCACATAAAACATATTTTCATTTTTTCTATTGCCTGAAAAACCATTAACAATGTCTGAATTGCTTCCATGCAGCTAGTTCACATTCACTAAGTTTATTGTCAAATGTTGAGTTCTTAAGAAGTTTCTTGATTTGCAGATCAATAAATATACCTTCTTTCAATTTACCAGCATTCAATTTTGGAAAACATTTTTAAATGATTAAATCCTGGTATATCTTTGTCTACTGCCTTTACAAAATTTTTCAGAGGCTTAAAGTTTTAAGTAAAGTGGTGGCAGTATAATTTTACCGTTCTCAATATTAAAAACAAAGTTCTGCCACAATGACAGTTCTTTACTTGATAATGATTTTTTGCAACCTGACTATCCCAAAGACAAAGAAAACAACAATATTTTGTAACCCCACGTAGTAAACCAAGAAGTTATGCAACAACTTTCAGATCACTGTAAACTCACCACAAATGCTTTTTGTATTTCATTACTTCTAATATTGATGCCATAAATTATGTTGACTGCATGAGCTAATGTAATGGATGGCTGTTTGTTACCATTATGCAATAAAACTGCTCTCACACTAATTTTAGAAGTCAGTAAAAAGGTGCCATTCTTCAGGTACATGCTAAATTCCAAGCTCTTTCATCTGACCATAGACATCAGTACAAACGCATAAAGAATTTTTCATAGTAAAATAACTTGAAAGAGTTTTGTGTTGTAAACACGGTAACTTTTGAATTTTCTGCTAAAAGATTCCATTTTTGCAGTCTAGATCCCAGAAGTTCAGCTTGCTGCTATGATAACTTTAAATTGCAAACCAAATTACTAAGTTGTTGAATTCAATGAGGAGATTTTTCACAGATTCAGGAAGAAATTCTTCAACATACTCTAATCATCTGCTTCATTTTCAAATTGTTTTTCTAGCAATGTCGGATCAGATAGTGGTACAGGTAACTCCTCACCAAGTGAAAGCAGCTTTAGAGTAGAGGATATATCTGCATATTTTATGAATAAAAATCTATTCTATTTCTAGTTTTGAATGAAAATCCTTATATTTGTCTTACAAAAGTAGTAGTCAGTGAAATGTGAAATGGTCCTTAGGTTCATACCACACCATCAGTACGGCAAATGGCATGACTCATTGTTTCCCCTTCAACCATTTAGTTAGAGTTACTAAGAGCATGATATGCAAATAAGAGGCACCCAGATTTTATTTTCATCCCGGAGTGCACAATCAAAATAAAATTTAAAGTTGTTTTTATCAATCAGAAATAGTCTTTTTTTTAGGTTTAGGTGTAAATTTACCACAGACATAACAACAATTGTCTGGATGATTTGAACATCCATGAACTTTTGCAGAAGCCAAGTTGTAGCAAATGAAAAATGAGAAAAATCACTTTTGTATTATAAAGAATTTTAAAAATAGCAAAACAGTAAACTTATATGAAGCTAGAGTGAACAGGATTTTAAGCTCTGCAGTACACAACAGATGTCTATATGATATCAGCATAAAGACTTCTGTATATGTTTGTACATAATCTACTTTTCATGATACAGAGTATATATTTATTTATTAAGCATGTATGCATATTATTTAACAGTAAAAATGCAGAAATTTTTGTTAATTGTACAGCAATTGATCAAAATTAGCAAAAATTATTAAATTATTACAAAACATTTTTACAAATTTATGACTTATGTAAAACCTTTACATGGCCACACAATTTCAATAGCATATTTCAAGATCAGCACCAAAATTATAGTGAGAAAAGTTGTATAACATAATATAAACGAATTTTGTGCTCACTAGTATAATCAATGAATTAATGGGTGACAAATGCATGTCAATTGTCAATAGATTTCCATGACAGTTGTGCAATGTATTTTGATATTTATAAGAATTACACGATTAGACAATATTAATGAAAATTATTCATTCACTAATACTTTTTTACTCAACTTGACATTAAGTTACTTGACTTAATGTTTTTATCTCTTTTTTTCATCTGAATGAATTTTCATTAAAATTAATATTCTTGCTCTTTAATTATACACAATCCTATCAAGAGTAAATATTTATGCTGCTTCTTTTCAAACACGTAATTCAACAGTAATAATGGGTGATAAACAAAAATTTTTTTTTTATTAAATCTTTGTTTTATTTAACAATAGCAGACTTTTTGAGGCTTTACTTTCACAAAATATCCAAAAAAAAAACACTTGTTAATTATTTATCAATAAGACTGAAAAAATGTACAATCTGTATGTTTGGTGAATCTATAACAAATTTGACTAATAATAATAATAAGTGTAGGTTGAATAACAGAATAATCACTTGTTACCAAACAAACTAATGATTAAAAATAATATCCACTAAGTACAAAGTTTAATATAATTTAAAAAATATATATAAATATGTTATGATGTTCACAATGAACAGTGACAATGATGATACTTTTTAAATGACGAACTGGGCCAAATTAATACTGAACAAATACTTTATTTAATGTCAAAGCTTTTTAACCACTTTGTGACAAAAAATTACTTTTTTGAACTGTAGTTCTAATTCTGTTATTACTGATGGTTTTTCTTACTTATGAAAAAATGTATTTAAGATGTTTTTGAAAAAATATATTAAAAATGCATTTGTTTTTTTTTTTTAATTGGTATCACATGTTTTTGTGTATATTTCACTCTGTTTAAATAAACAAATTTAAAACAAAAAATTTTGTTTAAAATTTTAAACAAAATTTATAACCTTAAAATTTTATTTTAAGGTGTTAAAATAAATTCACCTTTTTGCCAAATATCTAGGTTGTTGTTTATGATAAAGCATTGTAATTTATTACTATGAAGTGAATGGAATTTCCAATTTTACTATGATAACTTTTAAAAAGTGTTTTGCTTCTTCAGGTACTTCTTTGGCTTCCATATCCCTGAAGTGTCCTCGAGATAGTAGTGGGACTTGGAAGCCTGGGAGACTAGAGACACGTACCAGGCAACAAGGTTTTAGTACAAGCTCTTTCTAATAGAGCTTGTACAAAACTAATACTGGATTTCTTATGTTGAGGCATCTTTTATACTCCAACGAGCCTCCGGAAAGGACACTTTCTACAGTACAGATTTTTGCTATAGCCTTTTCTTCCTTATAGAGAGAGCATTCCTGAGATCTAGCTAAGTGTGGACTTTTAAAGTTAATACAGTTTTCTACTTCAACATATCATCAGCCAAGACAAGGCAGATGACTGTCTCTCTTGCTGGAGTTAAGTGTATTGTGGGGCTCCAGTATCACTTCTTCCTTAGCTATATATCTAAGATCTAGGAGCTTCCAACTCTATTCATTATTATTAACTTCAACCAGAAGCCCGCCACTCAAGTTTTTCGATGGATTCTGGTAAGCCAAAAGCAGTTACTATGCACTAATTTATTAGAAACTTTAGTAAAGGATCTATCTTCCCCTTTATACCTCTTTCTCTTTTTCTGTTTAACCTCTAGAACTACTGTAAGGTATTACTTCAGGATGAATAAGGATGCTATATATATGAATGTGAATGAAGTGTAATCTTGTACAATCTCAGGTCGACTATTCTGGATAAGTGTGGTTAATTGAAACCCAACCACCAAAGACTACCGATATACACGATCTAGTATTCAAATCCATATAAAAGAACCTTTACTAGGATTTGAACCTACAACTCTTGACTTCAAAATCAGCTGATTTGTGATGTCGCGTTAACCACTAGACCAGCCTAGTGAGCTTTCTATTTATATCTAACCATAAGAAAATGCACATTAGATATTTTACCTTTTTCTGTTATGTTTCTAATTTCTTCATTATTCATCACATCTTTAGCAACAAGGTTGGTTGAAGCCTTTTTAAGATTTGTTGGTTCAAATGTTTTTAAGATTTGTTAACCACCAAAGGATTAGAAATTGGGATAGAAATACAGTTCCCACAAGTACTGGAGATATAACAGAGCACACCAGCAGAGTGTACACATACTGGAGCTAGAGCTAATTACAAATGGGTTTGCCCAGGTGCCTAGTGGACAACATTGTTAGAGACTGACTACATAGAGCCATCCAATTAATGGAATGGCAGTTTCCACCTTTGCTTATGGTTGCGTTTGGTAAGGTGTTGCAACACCATCGAGTGTAAGTGTAAGAAGAAATAGTGATGGATGTTGTGTAGTTGTGTAAGGAAATATGTTGTAATTTGTGTAGTGTTCTTAGTGTAATGTATATTTACTGTGTTCTCAAGCTCTGTGTGTAGTGGGGAAAAAAGCTGCAGAAGCTACGGCTATGAGGATGCCAACTCCCACTAAGTCTTAAAGAATAAGACTCCCAATTGGGGGATTATAATAGAGGTTGTCACTGAATGACCAAAAGACATCTCTATATTGGCGAGTTTTATTTAAAGTTTAATTATTAATATTTATAAAAATAAGAGTCCATAAAAGATCTTTACAACTTTAATATTAATAACAATTTAAATATATTTTAATATATATATATTACCACTCAACAAGTTTCATAGACAGTAGTCTTGGCCATATGTAACTGACATGTGTTGCCGCCTCATAGAAAATCAGAAATCACACTTATTTCACTTAGTAATAGCCATGAATGTTCAACAGAAGGATCAGTATGTTGAGTGATCTATAGAAATAAAATTTATTACTGTGATTCAACATGAGAACAAGACATAATACGAGTATATCATCACCATCATGGATGGTCTATTACTTATGCACGGTAAGAAAAGTTTAACATTGTGTAAAGTTTTGGAACTGAAAAAAGGTCAATTGTACTCAACAAAATTTATGAGCGAGTGGAACAGGTGTTTATTCGCAGTTTATGTAGGTCAGCATAACAAGTAGCAAGAGAATTAAATAGTCCTCATTCAAGTATTTAAATTGTATTAAGGAATTGTTAAAAAATGCCTCCTTACAAACTTCAATTACTGAAGGTAATCATGCAAGAAGAGAGAATACCTTATAAGAATTTTGCTATTTCCACGCTAGATTGTTTGGAAGATGATGACAATTATTTATCTTAATAAAATTACTTTTTCTGATGAGACTATTTTTCATTTATGAAGAAAGGTAAAATGAACAGATCAAAATATGGGGCTTGAAAAACACACATTTCAATGTTGAGCAAATTAGAGTAAGTCTGAAATAGGTAGTGTTGTGTGACAAGTAAGAGAGTGATTGACTCAATTTTTTTTTCATTAACAAATTGTAACCAGTAATCTTAATATGTTGAAAAATCTTACCTATCCCGAGCTACATTTACAATCTAATATCTTCCAGTAAGGTGGTGGCCCACCATATTTGGTGATTTCAGTTTGTGAATTTCTGAAAAAATTACCTATCAGCACACTGGTCACAATGGTCCAACAGCCTGGCAACCGAGGTCCCTGGACTTAATGTCTTATGATTTCTTTACAGAGACTTCATCAAACCTGTATATACTTGCATTGCTAACATGGAGGACTTGAAGGTGAGAATTATCACTGCGTTTAGTATCACTGATATGCTGCATCATATTTGGCAAGAGTTGAATTAATGCTTAACCATTGTATGCACTACTAATGAACCACATGTTCTATACTTGTGAATTGCATACAAAAAAAAACTTTAAAGTATAATTTATCCAACTGGGGAAGAATACAGTTATAAGCAGAATAATAATTTTTTTATTATCAATCAAAGTTGTAAGATCTTTTATGGGCACTCTGTATATGTATAAAGTAAATATTCTAGGTTGTAGTTTTGCTGAGTATTTAGATCTAACGTTCTTTTTTTAATGCAAGTTATGTAATTATTTACTTTTATAGAACACAGTAAGTGTAATTTTTTCAATTTCCCAACTGTTATACCACAAAATAAAAGAAAATAACTGCTTCAATAGAAAATGGACCTTTTCTAACATTAGTTTTGAAATTCTTCACATGTAATTTGCATGTATACGTGCATGGGTTAGGGCTTATCTTGGTTTATATTTCGTGAATTGTTTAACCGAAAGATAAATTTGATGTAAATTTTGCAAATTAGGATTGATTGAATTGAAAAACAAATTTTTACATATAAGTTGATAGGAATATATTGAAGGGGTTCTATATGTTATATGAGTTTGGATTTCAAGAAATCTTAATTTTTCTCACTTTCTATTTTGTCAAAAAAAAAGAACAACTAGAAAGGTTAGTTTTTTTTTTTTTTTTTGAATAAACAAAATATTAAAAAAGCAATCCTAACACTAAAATTGCATTTGTACTGATTAAAAAAAAAACAAACAATTTTTAACTTGCTGACTTGACTAATTGCTGACTTAACTATTTTTCCGTTTTATTTTATCATTATTTATTTTTAATGAGCTGCAACAAAGTGGCTTGCCTATTCATAGTGGCAGGATTAGATAGGAATAATTTTCACCTTGTAGAAAGAAATTAGGATCTTATAAACTGAATGGAAGAGTACAAATAATACATTGATAGGAATATTAACATATTAATTGAAGTATATATAAGGTGAAAAAGTAACTGATATGTCAAATGATAATGATAAAATATATAATAAATGTTGCTACTGTTAGGTAAGATTTAAAAAGAAAGTTCCCCTCCAAAAAAAAGCCATCCATTTTATGATGTCTATCTTCAGTCTGAAATTGAATTACCACTAAAAACAAAATTAATATATCACATAAGTCTTACCTTAACTGCTATTAATGAAAAAAAAAAAACATTAATAAAATCAAGCAGAAATCAGGTTTACAATATTTTCAGTCTTTTTTTTACAGATAATGCTTGTTTAATTGCATAATTATTTTCAGAACAGAGTTGTTATTTTTAATAATGTTCAATAATATGTTTATCAATTGGTAACATATGCAAGATAACACAAACATCAGAAGACAAGTGTTTATGAGAAAAATTCTGTCATTCACAAACAATTTTTTTTTCACCTACGTTATTAATAACAAAACAGATTGATACTAAATGTAAACACTTTTTAAAAACAAAAAATAAGATAATAAAATCTATAACATAAAGTTATAAAAACACACAGCATAAATATAAATAAGAAAATGTATGTCTTATGTGGTTACTATTCAAAAGTACACACATAATTATATTACTTTTTAATGTGCTGTACAACTACAGAACCTATATAAGTAACATTTGTTTTTAACTGTAGTTTGCACTGCATTTGAACAAAATATTTACTAGTCAAGTTTTACAAGAGTTTTGGTCGATGTCAATAAACAAACTGTCAAGTAATGTAATAGCTGTAACTGTCAAATAATGAGCTTATGCTCATTATGGGACCAGTGATTTAATGTCTATTGTGAACTGAAAAAGATTGGTGGGTTATAAGTAGGTTTACTATGTTTTGGCAAGTAGGATTAATAAATCTGACAATCAACTGTAATAGAAAACAGAAATTATGTCAAGCGGTGTAACCATAACAGTTACAGGCTACCTAACATCATTAACCTAAGACATTCAAAAGTGACATACCCATTAAGAAACATCCATGCTATGCTCAGTAAAGAAAGATAAGGAGGTTTCTTGTTGCCTTTTTGACTGGTGTGACTATTATGACACCAGTATTCAAAACCAACTAAAATGCAAGTGGATATGTTTAGCTTTCTAAGTGGCATCTTTACTCTGATTAAGAAAGCAAATGACTATAATGTATCATGTCTTCTAAAGAAAGTATCTAACTCTGATGACTCTTGTAGTTCATTCAGGTGCTTACATCCACCAAAGATGAGAAGGACAAACATATAGTGAAAAGCAACAAATATAATTAGATTATATGATCAGAAATAATGAAGAAATGCATCAACACAATAAACTGAAAGATGAGTATCATCTTTCACATATGTCAGAAACAATTTCATAGACAGCATTACATCAATAAAAATTACTAAAATGTAGTCCTTATTCAATAAGAATTATACAGAAGATGATCACTGCCTGACCAAAAAGATATCTTTAAAAAATTATTAAAAGTGTGTGGGAATATGATATTTGATAAAATATATATTAGTATAAAATATATATAAAAGTCTCACTTACCCAACAATCTATAACTAATGGAACTAATAATTCCAAATTTAACCATATACTGAAGAAATCCTTAGTGTACTTGGAACATATGTAATGTGGAACATCTGTTTTATTTAATCTTGCTTCAACTTGACTGCCACCATCTCCAGGAACTATTATCAAAAATAAACAAAAAAATTAAATAAACCCATGTCAACATGAGCTTCTTTATTTTTAATCAAATTAATACTACAGAACTACGACTTATTTGAAGTTGGATGCCGTATGAGATTTCTTTATTTGACTGCAGTCCTGTAAAAAAAAAATTTAGATCAAGGATGAAGTTTTTTTTTGTATGGGGGAATAACACTAAAATGTTATTATCGCCTGTATGGATGAAGTTAATCCACTTAATAAAGTACATGGAAATTTCATTTAATTCACCTTTTAACCATACACTTATATATATAAAAACTTTTAATATATATATATATACATATTAAAGATATTTTGTGAAACATATTAATAATCCCTCTATCATTTTTTTATTTATTTTGGAAATCCAATCCTCACAAAAAATGAATTTCAGATGAATATAGTTTAAACCTTGAAAAGATATTTAGTGAAATAAACTATATTTTAATGGCTAAATTTAAATAAATATTGTTATAATAAATCTTTCTAATATCCATATTCACAAAAAAATTAAAAAAATTTTTTTTCTATAAAAATGGTTTTAGTAAAGATAAGTTTTCATCTAATCCAACTGCTGGTTCAAATATTATAAAAATAATATTTGATTTAAATATATTTTAAAAATTAAACTTACAAAGGTGCCCTACTTAAGAAATGGCCAAATTTTCTATCACTAACAAGTAATTTTAATCAATTTTTGATAGATAAAAAAAGAATTAAGGCCATTCTTTAATGGCTATTTTTTAATCTTACATCCATACGCAATCATCTGTTCCTTTATAATTTCACACCAACTGGTCTATTTGATACATAGTGTGCCATGAGAAAACTGAACTCTTCAGGAACATGTTATATAGGTCAAACCAGGTAAATTATTTCATATAAGCATAATCCAAAAATATTCTGTAATTATACCACATTATACTAGCATAGTATACATTTACAGGAAATTAGTTTTGAAATTTTAATTATGTTTTATCTTGTGGATTTTCAGTTAACCACCATTTTCAGTATACTTAAATTATTTACTACATTTCTGAGAATAATATATACATAGATTAAAACATATGATATACATCACTTCATTATAAGATGAATAATAAAATAAACTATAAGGTAAAAAATAGATGTGATTAAAGTCAATATTAATTGTTTAACATATAAGTATATAAAATAATATTATGGTAAACAAATTAAATATAAAAAATAATTCACAGTTCTGAAAATGTTGAAAATTATTATGGGCACATATATACAGTTTGAATACAACGCAGGGAATTCACCCCTTTATTAATTAGTATTATTTAAACATTTATTGACAGAGTAGTAATGTTTCTCTAAAAATATATATATATATATTTTAATTGTGTTTTAATAAACTGATGGGAAGATTTTTTAAACTATTCAAAAATTTAATACAAATGGTAATGGAAACATTGCCATTTTAAACAATAGGTCCTCTCTCATAAGTTGAGGCATTTTGTTACATTATTAACAGTTAAGCTAATTATGAACTCCAAAACATATCCAGGAAGCAGATATTAATTTTTGCTAATTAGAATGATGTAAATGATAGGAAGTGGTTTAAGAAATTAAAGAGATGAATTAGAACAAGGAGATAAGAAGGAGATTAAAAGAGAACAGTCTAAGTAAATTTGGTTATCAGATATCATATCATATGTTCAATAAAAGATTCAATAGAAAGCAAATGAATCAAATTAAAAAGGGAAATAATTAAAGCAGGAGAGGAAACATTACGTAAAAAAAAGAAAATTGATAACAAGGAATATACTAAAACTGATTAATAATGCAAAAAGCAGATGATAAATGTCGTAAAATTTTACTAATATATTTAAAAAAATGAAATTAACATTAAGTGTAATGTAGTGAAGCAAGGGAGCTGAAGGAGATATAATGAGATAGAGAAAAATGCACCTAGAAATGCAGATATCGTATTGGTGAGATAATAGAAAACTTTGTGGTAAAGAAGTCATAATATATTGGCATCAGAGGCTTGAATAAAAAAATTTGTTATAGAGAGAAGAAAGAACTGATAGATGGCAGGAATACACTGAGACAATCAACACAGAAGAAAAAAATAGGATTATTAAGTACTGAGTAAGTTAAAAAAAATTGATAATTTTAGGGGAGATTTCATGCAATTTGAATCTGATGGGCTCTGAATAACTTAAAGAATAAAAAAGCAGTAAGAACTAATGACAAACTATCCAAATTACTTGGCTGATTGGAAGAAATAGGAGTGAATATGCTTGATAATCAATATGAAAAAGTTGAGACTGCAGAAATAAACTCAAATTTAAAAAAAGAATATAACTGTTGCCACAGCAAAGAATGCAATTATAAATGAATGAATTCTAAAATACCATGCATTAAAATAAACAACGGGGAAGTTTATAAATGAATAGAATGTGTTGTAGAAAATGGCCAATTCAGTTTCCTCCAGGATGAATATTTTGGCCCTATAGATGAAATCTTTAAGGATTAAAGGATACTATTTCTTCTATTATTTCTATTATGTATATTATTTCTATTTATTTCTTCTACTATGTATGGAATTTTTATTGATGGGATTGCAATAAATACTAGAATAATTGCTGGTAGAGTTGTTCAAATTGCTTCAGTTATCTGTCTTTCTGTATGCCTTTTTTTTCAGTTTTAGAAGGAAACCTTAACAAGAATATAAAGTGTTTGTCGATCCACTTCCAATTGTAGATTTTAACTTCTGCCTTTGAGACATGATGTTTTTTAATACTTACAGATTGGACTTATTGACATTTCCTTAAAATTTGTAATAGCATTTATAGATCTGAAGAAAGAAAATGATAAAGAAGAATGAAATAAAATGTTTTTTAAAATGAAATAAAACATTTCCAGACTTAAATGTACGAGAACATTATCATTATTATTCTTTATGATCTATTCTAGAATCAGGTAACAGCTATAAGAATAGATGACAAAAGATTAGACCTGATTCAGAACTGTCTGAGACAAGGATGTATAATCTGATCCAATTTTTTTTAAATGCATATAGTAGAAGAAATACTGGAGGTGAAAACATGTATGAGCAAAATAACTATCGTTGTAAAAAATATGTTAACATTTGCTGCTGATGACAATATTTTTGGCAGAATCAAAAATAAGGTAGAAGAAATACTGAATATAATGGATTTATTATTAAAGACATTTGGTTTGAAAGTAAATAATGATACTGAAATCTGAAGAGTGGAGGAATTATTAATTTAGGGAACATAATACATCAAGAAGGGAAAATTTTATTAACAAAATTACAGAAGCTAAACCAAGTGAAGTAGATATTAAAAAACAAAGTGACATAAGCAATGCAAGTATTCAAGCAGGAAAGGGCTTGTTAGTATCTATTACAAAATTATGAAAATAAAATACTTAGAATTAAGTTCTTGAAGTAATCCTAACTCTTTAGTAAAACATGGATAACAGTCAAAAAAACCCTTTATGGTGTATTGTTATAGGACACTGAAGATTAGGTGAATTGGTAAAATTCATTATAATGTCTTAAGATGGAAAAGGAGAGAAATTTATGAATGTTGTACAGGGGCAGGGACATGAAACTTGATTTGATATGCATTAAGCCATCCAAGATTTAATTAATTTTGTACCAGTGGAATACACAAAGATAAAAAATGTAGAAAAAATGATTTGAACATATAACCCCGATCATTAAAGAGTTAGAGTGTACTAACTTCATAGAATTAGCACAGAATGAGAAAGAAATGGTGCAATCACCACAAACTAATCAACTGAAGAAATAATTGAATTATTGCGTGTTAAGATACTTAAAATAAACAATAAGTATTATTTCTGTTATTATTTTTCATATTTGTATAAAGTTTTGTCGGTATTCTACAATGCAAATGGCGATTGATTAATCTATATTATTTTTGTTTTTTTTAAATAAAATTTAACTTTTTAACTTTCCTTTTTTATTAATTTATCCACATCAGTTTACTAACAATTTAATTCTCTACAGATTTTATTTGAGTTGTTACAAAATAGGTGAAATATGTATGTGACTGAAATCTTTATTCTAGAATTCTAGTATCAGAAACATTAAACTATAGTACAGTGACATTTAATTTTATTAATACAATAAACTACACAAAAAATAAAGCCAGCAGTGATAAAATATTCTTAGGAGTAGAACCTAGTTACATATCAACAAGTTTGGCACATATTAAGAAATATCAACAAATAAATTCTACAATTTTGTTCTTAGGAAATTCCATAAAAATATTAGGAAAGAACCATAAAAGATTTCAAACTAAATAATAAAGCATTTAATTAACCCAAAGTAATTTGGGTTTTCATATAAAAATAGCCATTAATTAATATAGTAGTTCAAGTGATATTTTTAATCATATAGGTTAGGAAAAGCAAAGTAAGGTTATGAAATATGTCGAGAACATAATATTAATGATTAAAACAAATAATTATAAACACATATTAGGCTTAACACTTACCAAATATGATTGGAGCTTTGACACCATCAAGATACGATACCTTAATTGTATTCCCTAAATTCGAAAACTCCAGCAATAAAGTTAAAATGGAAAAAAGTACTAATTGCATATTAATAAAGTATTGTACTTCAAAGTATATGGTTAGACACGTTTAATAATTATTAACACCACAAAATGATGTAACTTTTCCTCACATTAACTGTACAATCATTCAACCCCAACTAAACATGATAAAGAAACTTCACTATTTTGTTTTATTCAAACGACTATAGTTAACGTAAGCGCATGCGTCAGAAAAAGTGTCTGTTGTGATTGGTTACATTAATGTCAGCTGTATAGTGCATTTTTACGTAATTGATAACGTGTTTACTACATCATCTCAATTTTCATTTCCACTTACTTGTGCACATTGTATTAATAAGCGAACAGACACGGGGAAAATATTTTTGTTTTCTTAGTATAATAATACTATAATCATATTCATTCTGCATTTTTGCTCCTGCTTTCTGTCACTTGTAGGAATTCATTAAATAATTTTTCGAAGAATCATTTTATAAACTGATATACAATCTGAAATTATTAGTTAAACACGGAACTGCTGCTGTTTTAAAACACATTTCCGAAGAAATAAGTTTTTATAAAAATCATTAAATTAATATTAATCATTGATACAATCATTGGTTATTGAAATAATAGTATGACTGATTAAGCAACCACTGATTTCCATTCAACAATTTGTAATTAATCTTATACGTAATATATTATCGAAATTTATTAATATCTTAGTTGTTTCCAATAACAGACGCATTCACCAATGATTGATGAAAAGTGTGATGAATGTTATAAGATTGAAGAAACATTTTTACCCAAATCAATTTAAGGTCAGGCATTTTGTATAACCGCCAGATTAAAAAAGAATTCTTCATCTAATCCATAGAACATTTCTCTGAATCTTCCTAAATTTTTTTACGTTGAAAATTCAAATGGAAGCCCAATACATAATATACTGCACAGCTTCATGCCTTCTAGTTATACAAATATAACCCAAAACTACATTATTATTATTATAAACATTTAACTGAACACTATTCTAGAAATATTTTTTAGAATTTTGTTCTGATTTTTAAACCATAATTTGGCTGGTTTAATAAATACTACCAGGTCTTATTTTCTGTACCTGCAGTAGAGCTTCATTGAATTTCAGATTAAAAGACAAAAACATCTGGAGAGCTGATGCACTTCATTAGTGTCTCTGTCACTTACTGGTTCTGAGCATGTTTGGGACACAAATCCACTCACAAGAATAATTCTGAAATTCATATATAATGGCCATGTTAGTAATTGGGTAACTGGTGAAAATATCCTGAACAAAATCTGTGAAAAATGTTAATTTATTAAACTTATAGGCCCCTCTTGAATTTTCCAACGGGTAATGATAAATTCTGTACCAGGAAGGTCTCATTATTTGTTATTGGACAAGAACCATTCCACCCATTACTTTAACTAATGATCTTATTTGGGATGATACCCCAAAGTATACTGCATAATATCTGTCACTGGCTCTGTAGACTGTAAAAATTATATCCTGGATTTTGAGCGTTTGAGTAGAAGTACTTCATATCTTTGTGATTTGTCTTTTGGATTAAGCTGAAAAAATGTTGGCACTCAATACAGATGCAAAGCTGTTAGAAAGTATGTTAATTATTTTTGGACTACAAAGTAGGTTTGATAAGCTGAAGTGTCTGAGATGAAATCCAATGTTCATTGAAAGAATAATTCAAATTTTGGTAACTGTGACATGAATAAAAATTAAGACCTAGTTTGTAAACCAAATACAGTAACTTTATTTTATGGTAAAAGTTAACAAACCTTTATTTTAGTTTGTACTAGCTTTCATTTTAAATTAAGTTCTATCAAAACCTAGAGGATTATTGGTTGTTATTCCATTGGATGTGAACCTGGTAGTAATAGATTTTAAAAGGGTTTTATTATTTGTAATGTGATGTGATTTAAAGTGTGTTTGTTTTGGTCTGTGTTTGTGTGTTTTTTTTTTTGAGTTCTCTAGTATGTCTAGTTTTTATCCTTTATTGTTTATGTATAAGATTTTCGTTTTGTTGATGTTTGTGTATGTGTAAATTATTTAATAGGTTATTTGTAAAAATGGATTCAGTGGTGACTTTTATTTGTTTTTTGTTCAGTTATGAAAAACTGTGGTTTATCAGCCCTTTGTAGAAACTCGTTTCAAGTATATTAGTAAAGTTTACTGGCCCAAGGTAAAACAAATTTATTTTATACTTTATGTAAGTTATTGTCTAGTAGTATATATTAATTCTTATAAATGGTTCTTTATTTTATATTGTAACCTGATAGATTTTTTGAACTATTTCTAATATGCAAATATGGATTTATTGTCTCTTTTTATGTTATTCTGCTTTTTTTTAAATTTATATAGGAGTTTGTCTTACACAATTCTATTCTACCTAGAAGCTTCAATAAAATATTTTATTGTATATAATTCATCTCTGTAGTGTTTTTCTGAAAGAGATATTCTGGGTACTCTATCTATCATGGTCCTGAATGTTGAAAGTTTATATTGTATGAGGCGATTAAATTTATAAATAAGCATATTAGTTTATAATTTATATATAAGCAAGTAAGTTTTCTATTGATCTTGATTCTGTCTGTTGGTAATGCAGTCAATTCATAAACTTCCAGGATTTAGAACCATGCTGCACATTATTGGTTCTTTAGCTTTTTGTACCTGATTACAGACAGTTATTTAAATTCTGAAAGGAAAGCAGTTATTACTACATCATAGTCAACGTACTTATTGGCAAGTTAGTCAACGTACGTTAACTAACGCTGTGATATGAACACACTGAGCTATCCTTATCGTCCAACCCTTTTCCCTTTACCTGCTACCCCTTCACTGTTCCTTCCTTAGCTTTGGTTCAATGTGTATAAGACAGACTGCATTGGAGAGTATTTTCTGTGTAGTTGAACTGCTTATAATAAAGTACTTGTGTGTTGACTGATTTTTAAAAATTATTATTAATATAAAGTTTAATATGAGTAATTAGTTTATAGTCAATTAATTTGCATATTATTGAGCCCTGTACTGAACAAGCAAAACCACCAGTCAGTAATTCTCAAAACCTATTATCAGTTAAATTAGATATCAGGTGATTAGACTTACAAAAAAATTGATGATTGAAAACTATTTTGTTTTAGAAAATAAAATTATCAAGGAAGAAGAGTGTGATAAAATTTTTTTACCACTTCACCACTCACACTCCTTAGTAAGCCTGACATGGGTTGCTTTTATTATTCTTTAAAATTGCTTCCACCATTTTCCAAGTGACTTTGTCCCATTCAGATCACCTATAAAAATAATGTTTATGGCGCTTAACATATGTATACAAACCTATATGTATCTACATATGTATATATATATATATATATATATAATTATATAATGAAGATTATATAATGACTATATATTATATAATGAAGATTTGTGAAATCTATTCAGTAAAGTAAAAGAAACAAATATATTTAAAAAGAAAACTTCAAAAATGTTTGTTATAGATAATAAAATGGGAAAATTTTTTAAATTTAAGGAAAACTTAAAGAAATCCTTACTGTAAAGCTTAAATTCTGTTTAATGTTTGCAAATTATAAAAATCTTATGTGGACACTACATGATTTCCTTGTAAGCCTGTTAAATTACATATATACATTTTTTTTAAATGAAAAGTATATAAAATTTTATTTTGTTAATATCTTCTGATATTTTTCCTTTTTTATTGTTTTTATTGAATTATTATTTACTGTAAATTTTTTTTTACAACCACAGATTAATAATTCTATATATTTAAATTAAAAAAAAAAAAAAAATTAAAAAAAGGAGATGAAGTCTGATTCGAATTGATGTGCTTCCCCTTGTAAGATCCAAATATTTCATTAATTACATATTTTTGCACTATAACTCTGGAACCAATGAAAATAAGTACCACTTACGATAATATTGTTGATAAGATTTTAATGAGGGCGTTATTATTGCATTAAAAAAGTTCAAAATCCAAATTTCTTTGGATTTTGGGTATTTTTTTTACACTTTTGGTTCAGTTGATTGCAATCAAAAGGGGAGATGCACAACTAGATGTTACAACAGTCCTAAATTTAAAATTTCAACATCCTATGGCTAATTGTTTTTGAGTTATGCGAGTTACATATGTACAAACAGACATCACGCCAAAACTGGTCAAAATGGATTCAGTGATAGTCAAAATGGTTATTTCCGCTGAAATCTAAAAAAAAAAAAAAAAACATTTTTTGTGATCATAATACATCCTTTACTTCGAACAAGGAAGTAAAAATCTATTACTTGTATAAGATGGATAAAAATTAAACTATTACAGTCAGTCAAAGAAGTTACATAAAAACACAGAAAAAATTAATCATAACTTTCCTAATACTGTAAACTGTCAGGAAGTCAAAATGCAAGGGTCCCATGGTGAAAAAAATAATTATCAGTGATGAACTTTTATCAAATACTTTATTGGGATCATAAAATTATTTTACATCACATCAAAAACAGCTGGTATACTAAACCAAACAATATTGAAAAGGAATGAATTCCCTTATAGCATTTACAGTATTATTTTACTAAAATAATCCAGGAAAACCTTGGTAAAAACCTTTAAATTTAAACATTTTAGAGGTGAAATTTTGTTGTTGCGGGTTTAATTATATTGCTCTTGACAGGGCTGACTGGTTTAAGTAAGGACAATACTAAACCTGTGGATTTCTGAATGTAACTTATAAACTGATCATTTTAATTTTTGTAAGGATATTAATTACAAATATTCTAAATCATTTATCTACATTATTTATATATATAAATTAGAAATTCATGTATACTATATATGTATATAAATTTGTATGTTGAATAAAAGAAAACCCCACAAGTGTAGCAAATTTATTCCAAAATTTTAAGAACATTTAAAATTTACTTTGCTGTTTACCAAAGGAAAAAGTAAGAATATTTGAAACTCTTTTGAAAGAAATCCAAGTAAGTTGAATCTATCTCAACTTCTTCATTAGAAAGAGATTTTTTAACAGATTAATAACAGGATTTGGAAGTTAGAAGTGGTGAGAAAAGAGTGTAATACCAAATTAAGATGAAAAACCTTTGAGAGAGGAGGTTAGAGAAATGAGTATTCTTAAAATATAATGGAAAGGCAGGTAAGTGTTTGAGATTGAAATACTGATATATATGACATGGGATACGGTGAAAATAAAATAAAAAAATTAGATGTAACAAAATAATAATTTATTTATTCATGAATTACTAGATAATTCCTAACTCAAATATTTTTTCTCTTCTGAATGAGAGATAAATTTTTTAGCAGGTAGAAAATGGCAAGCCGGGACTGGTATTCAAATCCACAAAATAAAAGGATGCCACTGCTCCATCATGCAGTCAATAATATGAGCTTAATAGTTAACATTTAAGGAATTTGTGTAAATTCATTTGTTGGTTTTGTATTTTGTTTAGCTTTTTATGACATATTTATTCTTAGATACTGATTAACAAATATGAGATAAGATATAAATGAATATTTTATGCTTATATATTTGTTTTTTGACATTTATATTATAGAAACACAAACATTTTACATAATTTAACTGTCATGTTTATTGTATGAATTAAAATTAAAAAAAAAGTGGTTTAATTTTTTAAAAATAAATCATTTTTTTATTATTATTGGCATAAATAAATCATTTTCATTACCATTCAAATCTTGTATTCTTAGATCATTAATATGTTGTATGTAATATTACTAGCTAGTAATATTAAATCCAGAAAATAGATACTAGGTCTACTTTTATCTGTTCAGTTGTAAATTCTCCATAAATAACATAAAATCACATTCCTCGACTCTCAAATATCTGTTTTACTCCTGTCTTTAAGCATTGTAGGCATTGCCTCTTTTACCTTTAACTAGCTGCCAAAATCAGATTTATACTTTACTTTTTAAACAAAGAAAGAACAAAGTAAGAAATTAAAGCTGTAATTTTTGTATCCTATTCATCATATGCTTTTCTTTAATAATGTTAAGAAAATATTTTAGTTAAACCTACTACATATTTTCAAATTTACCTAAAAAAAAACAAATGAGTAGCTTTATTTTTCATAGAAATGGTGTAATAATTTCCTTTTCATATAAATTATAAAATTTCTTGAGAATAGAATTTTTAAAATTAATTTAAGTTCTCTGTTTACAGGCATGAAGAATGTCTCCCAACAGTGACAGTAAGATTTTGTATTTGCAGGTGAAAAGACAATTGGCTGGCCTTTACTTGCAACCCTTACACCTTTTTTTATTCCTTAAGGTAAAATGGTATGGAAAATGTAGATTTATTAACTATAACTTTCATAAAAAATTGGATTTTATTATTAAAAAAAAAGTGAAGATTTTTTACATTTTATGGAATGCTAGAGTTTCAAAGGATCTAATACTTCTAATAAACTGCTAAGAATGATGGATTCAGATCCCTTGGTGCTGGATTGTTCTACTAATTGAAATGAGAGGAGGTAATCATAAAAGTAGCTTAAATCATTTTCCTCAGTTTAACATATAGCTCATTTTAAACAGCCTAACAAGTCAAATGTTACATAATTTTCCTCCAACCGATTGTATATTGAGAAGAGAGAAATAAAAATTTAAAAGAGTGGGGTGCAGTGACTGTCATATTTTAAAATTATTCCACAAAAAAAAGAGACCAGACAATATTGTTTCAAATAAAAGCTTATTTTCATATTCTTTGATCTTTATTGTTTTTAAAAGCTGTATAAATAGACTTTCATAAAGACTAAAAGTAATAAATTCCTTTGGAAATAAAAATGTTGATTCTTTTTTTTGACTTCTGGAAATACTGGGTTCAGAAAAGAGGAGAAAATAAATAAAGCTTGGATTGGTACAATCATTTACTACGAAAAAATAGTTCTGTTGGTGTATCATCTTGTATTTTCTTATTTTTGTTTAAATTTATGGAGTTCGGAGTTCTAATTATCTCAAAATAGTTTTTCTAAAATCATCATCAATTTATTTAAAACCTGATTTAATAAATTTCATCCTCTGCATTGCTCTATATATTCTTATTTTCTTTTTCTAATTGCAATTTTCTGCTCCTCTAATACTAGTATATTTTGGGTCCCACAAAACTTTGTTTGTTCTTCTGTATATTTACCTTATATGACTCTTTTGTATTATTTATATAAATATATATATTTATCAAATCTTCCTTACACAGTAATCATGTGTTTCTCTAAGTTTCTAAGCTACTGAACTTCTTCACTTTTCCTGGGTGAAACATGCTTCCACATTATCATCACTTGAACATAATATTTTTGTTGTAATAAAAAAGGATATTATATCACATTATACATCTCAATTAGAATAATCAAATTTTCAACTGCTATATATCAATTGGCATAATAGCTGAAACATACTTCAGTAATTTAAATATTGGAGTATAAATGGACAGCCCTAAGGACCCGTTAAACACAAGATATAAACATTTTGTTATCACCTAGAATAGTTCACATATTAGCCCCTTGTTAAACATTTGATGTAATGCTGCGTAACCCTTACATTCCAGAAGGATGTGGTGCACTGTCAGTTGGCAGTTGCAGTGAGCACAAAGTGGTGCATCTGCTTGAGTCATTAGATATCCATGAGTGAGCCTAGGGTGCCTTATTTGCCCAATGGTAATAATTTTCTCCTGATGGTTATTTCTCCACAGTGAAACAGTGTTATTAATTGAGCTAGTTTTTGTTCATGGTAGCATCCCATTCATTTTGCCAATCAACATGAATTACCCTCATCAAGAAAGAGACAAGATCATTAGAAATAATGCAACTGGTAAAGCAATTAATTAAATTATTTCAGTTTTTTCAGTGATCAACAATTTTTTCCCAGTTTTCCTTCCTTTTTTTCTGTTTATGCTTTTAAATTGATAATTTGTTTCATTTTTGTACTTTCTGTCTATAATTTATGGGCTTTTTAAACAAATATTTATGCTAGTACTTCTAAAAAACTTTTCATTAATGGATGTTAGTAAAACTAATGTAGATAATTAAGGCTACTTGACACATTTCACAGTAGTATTCATTTGTTTCACCATTTACTCATGAATAGTGCACTTATTTGTCCTCTCATTCATTCACACATGTTCTGAATTTCTGGAGAGTTTCTGAAATATTAATCAATAGTTAAGAAAAACATGATAAAATAATACTTTAAAATTATTGAATAATAACTTATTTACTTTCAAATAAATGGAACTTTCTCTTTGAAAGGTCTTTTGGAGCTAATTATTAACTCCTTCAGTTGACCAAATCTGGATTACTTTATAAATAATATGTAGGATTATCTGACCAGAATCCGCCTAACATATACTCTACTGAAGAGGAGCTGATAAATAGCTGTCATAGATATTCAGAAAAAAGTTCAATTAACTGAAAGTATATTGCCTATTAATTTTAAAATTGTTATTTTCTTTTTCATGTTAATTTCTCCCATTCCTTGTCAAATACACTATTGAATCTATGCAATACAGTTACAAAAAATGTCTGCATTCCTAACTATTTTCATTTTGAATTTTTTTTAACTATCCATCAGTTTTACTACTTGTTTAAATATCATTATTAAATTGTGCTATTTGCAAATACATTAATAATTACAAGTATACTATTACATTCAAATAATGGTGTTTGCAGAGGCTAGACTTAAAAAAACCTCTGTAAGTGAATAAACTGAAAATATAGAATTCTATAAATGAAAAATAGGAAGAAAATATATGAAGCAGAATTACAGAAGTAACAATTGATGATACCCAAAAATGTTTTCTAGGAAAAAAGGTTAAACTGCAGCAAAAATGAAATGAAGAGCCAATAATGCCAATGACGTGACAATAATAATTAGTCACTATAAAAAAGAGGTGTAAATTATTTAAGGATTTATTTTTTCTTATATCTGTTCATGACCTACATTATTAGCATCATAAATAAGTAAAGAAAATTTGTTAGAAGTTTTCATCAACATGCATAATGAAATGTGGTTAACTTAAAAAAAAATTAGATTACTCCCTATCCATACTCACAAAAATGTGCTTTTAGAATATCATGTTGGATGAATTGTGTAGCTCCTTTGCATTAAGCCAAAGAACACCAAAATAGGTTTGAAAAAAAATGATATACAAATATATTTACATGTATTGAGAACATCACTAATTTTTTGTAAATTTACGAGTAAGTAAAATAGTAAGTAAATAATATAAATGTATAAAAAGAAGAAGAAAAGTCACATTTGAACAAAAAGTAACAAAAACAAAAAAATGTATATATTTGTTTATTGTTTAAGAGGTAAAAATAATTTTGTAAATTACTTGAGTTGAGTAATTTGTTAGTCATTATTAAAAACTATGTTATTAGTAATTTCACTAAAGAAGATGCTGTTTTATATACTCTAAAATGTCCTCTAAAAGAAGTAAATAATTGTTAAGGTTTATTGTAAATAATTTAATAATGCTATTATTGTCTATTTACTACTTGTTTAAGTAACAGAATTTTTAAAAATATTTAGAATATTTGTTTAATTGAAATCTTATATCCTATTAAAAAACCAGATTTTTTTCTTTTATAAAAGATTTTAGTAAAGGAAGTTTTAAGCAAAAAATGTAATCAGGTACCCAAAATTCAGTTTCATGGATACTATAGATTTTATTTTACCAGTTGTCTTCTAACAGTAAAATGCAATAAATAAAAGTGTTTATTTACTTTTCTTTTAATCAGTAATCATACATGTAACCAACTCATTTTGGCATTGTAAGATTGATCTCTGTAGAGAAAAATATACTGAAAAAATCTAACATATGTTTACTTTTGTATCTTGATAAAATTATACATGCATCAGCAATGTATACAGAACATAATTTTTCATAATAATAGGATTTAGTTGAATTTGTGAAGTTGTTGGAACAACATTCTTAATTGTATCAACAGTATGTAACAGTAATTGTATTAACAGTATGATGTGTAAAAATATACTTTTCAAGTAATTATCACTTCAAGAAGAAGTAGCTTTTTTATACTGCTATTTTATAGACGTAACTACTTCTATATTTGATAATGATGAGGAAAATAAAGTGCAAACAAAGTATAATTGACATTCAGCCAAAAAATTAAAAATAAATACAATTAGAATTTTATTAATCAGAATAATATCAGTTATAATAATCATACTTATACTAACAATAAATATTTAAACAAAAGGAAACTGAAAATAAGAAAAAAATTCACACTTTGAATACAGATTACACTGGTCAACAAAAAATTACTTTTTTTTTGGTTACAAAAATTATTAGTACTTTTTATACTGAATTTAAAAATGTAACTGGCTTTTCTCTTACGTAAGGTTTTCGAGTGACAAGTGATTACATTTTTTTAGTTTTTTACACAATACAGTAAAATACACGCTTATGTAGACATTGGAAGTGTCAGTTTTCTTGCCATATTTTCTTTTTTGTTGTATTCTATTTCAGGTCTATCTATTTTAAGTGTCCAACGTTTGCAACAGTAGTCTGCAAACGTGTTTGGACCCCACTTTCCCTGATATCATTTTTCTATAGTATGTCCTGATGGAACCGTTCCCCATATTCGTCGCTCACTGCTCCAAGATTTTCTGGGAAGAAATCCAGTTGGGAATGCAAAAAATTGATTTTCAGTGACATATTGCATCCTATGAGTCTGTGTGATGTTAAAAGATCATCTACTATTTCTCTGTAATTTTCTTCCTTATGATTTCCTAAAACATTTTTGCAGACACTCTTGAATGATGTCCAAGCAGTTTTCTTGTCCTCATTCAATTGATTGGTAAAGTTATTATCTTTTATCAGTTCCTGTATGCATGGTCTATGAATATTCCTTAATCTTAGCTTCACTGAGTTCCAGGGAACTTATTTTTTAAATAATCAAATCATGACCCATTTTCAACCATAGCTTTGACAAAGTTCTTCATAACACCAAGTTTTATGTGAAGTGGAGACAAGTACACTATTTTTGGATCAATCAATGGTTTGTTTTCAACATTCTTTTCTCCAGGATTAAAACATACTCTCTTCGGCCATTCCTTCTTCACGTAGTGATTGCATCTGTCTCTACTGTCCCACTCACACAGAAAGCATCAATACTTCGTATAACCATGGCTGTAGTGCCAGCAGAAGTGCAATAACTTTTAAATCACCATAGATATGCCATTCAAACTGTTTATAGTTTACTTTGTGAAACAGTTCCATGCTTTCATATGTTTCTTTCATTTTGGTACCATGGGCAAGTGATATAGACGGAAATTTGTTTCCAATGTGGATAAGTACAGCTTTCATGCTATTCTTTGAAGAATCTATAAATAAATGCCATTCTTCTATTTTGTGTTCGTGACCAAGGGCTTTCATAAGACAACCAATATTATTACAGAAAACAACTTCATTTTCAACAGAAAAACAGTTTTAAAATTCATTTTGTCTATTTCTAAATGCAGTAACATTTTTTTTCTAATGGAGGAGATTCCAACCTTTTAATCTGGAGCCCAAAAGTTCAGCTTGAAAGATTCAAATCTCAAACAAGGTCATTAAGAACTTCTTGAGTGAGAAGATGAGGTTCAGAAGTTGAAAATTGAAATGAAAGATCACTAGTTAAATCATCATCACAGTTGTCATCATCAGATTTATTTTCTGTTTCATCACTTAGTATTATACTTTCAGGAGCTTTTGGCACTGGCAGTTCATTACTGTGAGGAACAGGTCTGATAGCAAATGGTAAATTGGGATATTTTATAGTATGTTTTGAATTAGATTTGATACCACAAACATGTCAGACAAAAGTAACAGTCTGTGCAATGATCTCTTGGTTCCCTTCAGATCATTGGCACAACAAATTTCTTGTATTGAGATCCTTTAGCCAATTTTGAAAGAAGAGTGACACAAGTAATGCAATAATAATGAGGAGCCCAGGTCTTATCTTGATCACCAAATTTATATCCGAAATAAAGTTTGTAACACTTTTGAATGTATGGAGTAAATATGTGTGGTTGACTCATTATTCCAATACGTTCTAATTATATTTGTTAGATGATTCTTTTTATCAGCCACTCGTACAGGAATGACATCCAAGTTGTTACAGACTGTTGCCATTCTGGCAGCTTCATCTGCTCTTTCATTTCCTGTAATACCAGCATGCCCAGGAGTCCATACAAAAACACATCGCTGTCTTCGTCTATTTAAAACATGTAATAGAGAGGATGTTAACGATCAGGACGTCCTTAATACACTTGTTCCGAATTGCAGTAAGTACACTTAGCGAGTCGGAACATACGAGCACTCTCTCTTCGCAAAAATGTTCGCAATAACGAAGAGCTTGCTGCATGGCAGTGAGTTTGCCGTATACACGCTTGCCATATCTGGCAGCTTTCAGAAATGGACTTCTCCATATACATATATGGAGCATCCAACACCGTTTTCGGTTTTAGAACCGTCAGTATAAATCTTAATATACCCATCGTAATTGCTGATAATTGACAAAAATTCCTGTTGGATGATCACTGCTGGCTTATCTTTTATTTTCAAGAGAGATCCAATCTGGTATTTACCGCTGGCTAAAGCCAGGCCGGTATCTCTCTAGTAGAAATTGCCAACGTATCTGGCAGAGCAAGTTCATGTTTCCTTTCCAATTCGTGATACCGTATTCCGGCTGGTCTGGAATAGGTAGCACGAGTTCATATAATGCAGCTAAGCGATGGTCATTAAATGCTTTATAATTTATATGTGCAGGAAAGGCCCATATATTTGCTGCATATCGTAATAATAGGATCTCTCTTCTATAACGCAGTGGCATCACACCGGCTTCCGACATTAGGCTAACAGCCGGGCTTGTACGGAATGCGCCTGTGGCGTACCTTATTCCGATATTGTGTATAACGTCTAACTTTCTTAAGTGCGACTTTCTGGCGGATGAATGTACAATACATCCGTAGTCAATTTTC
>JAAAKQ030260864.1:37028-49974 GCA_010016005.3 Zanna intricata | reverse complement strand
CAAGCCGAAGGAAAGAATGATGTACAGCATCCAGCATTTTAAGTATGGTATGACGCGCTGAAGAGTAGGCGACACAATCGTAATCTAAACGGAACAAATTAAGGAAAAATAAAAGCATATCATACTTGACCGATCGGCTCCCCAATTTGTGTTGCTGAGGACTCAAAGCATATCTAATAGTTTAAAACATTTTACTTTTAATTCTTTCACATGTTTCACCCATGTAAGGCGGCTATCAAAAACTAATCCTAGGAATCTGATGTCAGGAGAGACAGTAATTAGGTCTCCGTTTAGAAATATTTGTGGAATGGAAGGGTCCTGGAGTCGAGAAAATACTACACATTTAGTTTTCTCGGGTAAAAAGGTGAAGCCTTACCTTAGACCAAGCTTCAAGGTAACATATTGTATTCTGTAGTAATCTCTCTGCTGTGGCTGTTGAACAGGACGCAACATATATAGCAAAATCATCAAAAAATAATGAACATGAAATTGGTGGTTTTACACATTTAGTAATAATATTGTTGATGGCTATAGAAAATAAGGTAGCACTCAAAACACTTCCTTGAGGCACTCCATTCTCCAAGATGACGCTATCCAATAGAGAATCTCCAACCCTAACATCACATGTCCGGTCATTTAAGAATCCCTGAATAAATGCAAGCATATTGCCCTTGATTCCCCAATCTTTAAGCGTGTTAGGAATACCACGTCGTCAGGCTGTATCAAATGCTTTTTTGATATAAAAAAAACAGTGGTGAGGCGCTGGCAGAGAAGGAAGGCGTTTTTCGACAGCTGATTCCAAAGACACTATATGATCAATGGAATACTTGTTGAAAACCACACTGTTCTGGAGATAAAAGGTTATGTTTCTCCAAAAACCACGTAAGTCTGCGGTTCACCATTCTCTCCATTACTTTACATAACACGCTTGTCAAGGAAATAGAGCAGAAGCGTGAGGGGCTTGCTTTATCTTTACCAGGTTTAAGAACTGGTATGATGATGGATTCTGACCAGACTGAAGGGAAAACTTGGGAGGAGAATAAGTTATTATAGATATTTAATAAGTGTTGTTGTGTTGAATTAGGAAGATGGGATACCATGCTCAAACGAATGCTATCAGGTCCAGGGGAAGTTTCACATGAGTTCTTAAGTGCGTGTGACAACTCGCTAAATGAAAAACGGGTGTTTAATTCACCGACCGAATCACCAATGTTTAGAGGTAATAATTTTATTTGAAATTTGTGCCTCTGAAATTCCTCACTGTATGCTAAGGTGAGGGAAACCAACTGGAAACAATGTGACAACTTATTTGCCATGCCGAGGCTGTTGTTATGAGTTCTCCTTCATGAATGACTCTGAGAATGGATTGCATTGGAGATCTGCAGATTGAACGGATCTTTTTCCACACAACAGACATGGGAGTAGTACAGGAGATGGTGTCCACGTAATTCCTCCATGACTTCCTCCTAGAGTCTAAGAATACCTGACGACACTCCACTCTGGCTCTGTGGTACAAATCAAGATTTTCACTTATTGGCCTGCGGTTAAATTTGCACAGCGCCTTAATAAATAGAAGGCATGTATTTAAAAACCAAAGCAAATGCTATCTACACCTATGCTATGTACACCTTGCAGCAAAACTCATATTTTACCAATAAGACATTCCTATCAGATTTTCCTTATACACAATAACTATCCTATGCACAAAATAGATCAAAATATAGATAAAATTATTTAGATATACGAGGTGTGATAAAAAAACAGAGTGAATTATTTTATAAAAAAATTACCTTAAATATGAATTAATCTGTCCTTAGCGAACAGATTCGCTAAGCCAAAGACAGAATTGCTGTCCTTGGCTAACAATACACTTGTCCCAACATTGAATCCACGACTGGAAGCATTTCTGGAAGGCTTTTTTTGGAATGGCTTTCAGTTGCTCTGTGGCGTGGCCTTCTCAATGTCAGGAATGGTGTCAAAACATTTCCCTTTTAGCACATTTTTTATTTTTGGGAAGAACCAGAAGTCGCATGGTGCTAAATCTTGTGAACAAGGTGGAGGTGGACAGACAGGAAGATTTTTAACGGCCAGAAACTTGCAAATCAAAAGCGACTTGTGACACGGCGTGTTCTCATGATGAAGAAGCAAGCCGTTGGCCCATTTTTTAGGTCTCTTTCTTCGCACATCGTTTCGCAAACATTCCAGTACTCCCTTGTAAAATTCAGAATTTACAGTTGTTCCCCTTGGAACGAACTCTGATCGTACTATGCCCTCACAATTGAAAAAAACAATGTTTTTGAGGTAGAAGGATGTCCTGACCGTTCCTCGTCCTTAACCGACTCATTTCCACTTTTAAATCACTCAAACCACTTGTCTTCATAGTTACATTATCACTATACACAGATTTTAACATTTCGTAAGCTTCTTTGGCACATTTTTCAACTTGAAACAAAACTTATTGTTAATGCGTTATTCAAGATCCATGTCTCACTGCAAACACGACCTCACTGTAACGGCTATAGAAGCAGACTGACAAGCCAGAACGTGTTCAAACTTGTCAATGCCTGTCTCAACACATGAGGGTATGATACATACTTGTTGAAATAGATGCAGCATAAATAATTGATGCTATAAAAATTCATTCACCTATTTTTTGATCACACCTCGTATATAACACAGTACAGTACAGTTATTAATACAATTTCCAAGAAAAATTGATAGTACATTACAATTTCTTTTGCCAAATGAGAAATTCTCAAACACTGTAAGAAATTTGTTGTTAAAAAATTCCATATAAGTTTTCCGCGACATATTGTTCTAGTATGAAGAGCCTGTTAATTGGTTGTCGACCATGCCACACCAAACATTCTCAAAAAATCATTGCTAGAAATTTGATCAACTACAAAATGTTGGTTTTCTTCAGACCACCAATGTGAATTTTGTTTGTTTGTCATTACAGGTTCAAGTAGCTTTGCCTATAAATAGTATGAACAGAATTAAGTGGGTTATTGTTGATCGACAAAACTGCAGTCATCTGACATGGTAACCAGCCTGAAGGTATTGAGATTTCTGAACCTAAGGACACAGTCCATGAGGATATAATGTCTTCCATACTGTACTTTGTGGAATGTTGAGTCTTGAAGAAATTCTTCATGTGCTTGTTGGCACTTGTTGTTCTTCATGTGCTTCATGTGCATAGGTTGGTACCACCTGAAGAATGTTTTCTCTTTCATTACCATGTACTGGTTGATGTACCAGTGAACATGAGTGCTGAGAAGTGTACCATTCTCACAAAGATTATTAAAAATTCTACAAAATACTTTACAGTTTGGAACTACTCATCTGGAATACCTGCATCTGTATTCTTCCACTGCAGCTACAGCACTTCCATCGCATAAACCCATACATAAAAATCATATCAGCATATTCTGCATGAGTAAAGAGTTTGTGTAATTTTTCAAAACAAAGAATTCAAAACTGAATTTCAATTTTTTAAATCCTCATTCATTTGGAAAAGTGTTGATACAGTTAAACTACAACAAACATAAAAACAACAATACATAACTTGATTTTCAAAAATAATTAATCACAATCAAAATTAATTTTATGTCAGAAATAACTAAAGTGCCTAACATTTATTATTCATATTTTTCCATGCTCTGATGCACTGGTCGTAAAATGATTTCTTAGGCTTATGGATGCTTTGTAAATATATAAATGATTTTTGATCCTCAAGTATGTTTATTTATCAATTGAAATGATTGATATGAAATGTTATGAAAACGCAACTTCAAGAGGAAAGATTGTCTAAATTCACAAACTGATTTACTTCTTTTTTTTTAATATTTTTATAAATCTAAATAAAAACTAAACAGAACAGAATTTAGGTTACAATATTAATGAAATATTTGTTTTATTTCAGTGTACAGTGAACTTATCTAGTTTATTTTTTATGGTAATCAATAAAACATTTTGGGTGAAATCCAACTTTACATTTATTACAGTAAAATACCATTATACTTTTACATTGTCGGCAGCAGATTCTTTTATTATTTACATCTTTTTCAGGAAAATGCTTGTCACTGAGTTGCTGCAGTTGAAATCTTTGTTGGTCATCCACGTCTCTTCATTTGCGAAATGGCAATTTCTTCTGAGTTACTTGCCTTTGATGATCATAATGTGATAAATACAAGTCACTGAAATTTAAACTGCAAGACTTGTTTTTTTATAAACATATTGATGTAGCTTCTATGAATTTACCAACATTATATCAAGAAAGTTTGAAAACAAAGGCCACCACCATATTTTTCCCTTCATTATTATTTTATAGTTAGTTGCTGACACCATTGCCTATTGAATCAACTCTGCTCATATAGTGATTGTGTTGCTTGATGAGATCTGGCTGTTTGATTATAATTTTAATCTTTTCACCTTAGAATACCTTCTGACATTATTTAGAGGTTCAGTGGACTGAAAATTTGTAATTAGAGTTAGCAGGAGAGTTGTCATTCCATTTTTAATAAAAATTGAAGTGGTGGTATCAGATTGATAATCGTATATCCCGCAAGGTTCCTTACATAAAGAATCTTTCTAAGGGCAGTTTTGAAATATATTCTAATTAACTATTCCAGTTGTAAAAAGCCTTCCTTCTTCAGTAAACTTAATCATTTATGAGAACTAAAACAATCTCAAAATAAATGCTGTGCTTTTCCCGGATTGTCTGCAATGTGCAATAAATTTTGAACAACTCAAGCACCTAAGGCTTGACTCTACTTCTGCTTTTTCTCCTTGATAAAAGAGAAAAGTTGATAAAGATATCCTTGTGAACATAAACATGATACCTTGTAGCCAAGTGCACAGGTTTTTCTTTTATAAACATTTTACAAAAGTTCAACCAAAGTATGGTATCATTGGTACATCTGTTATTGAAAGGTGACGAATGAAAAACACCACATTTGCCAGAGTTTTTATTCAGAAGATCAGTGTAAGGCTGCACTTTAGACAACTTGTTAACAGTATTTAATATATGATTGTTTCAGCCAGATGTAAATTTCTTTGTATGTCACTATTCTGCTGGCAGCTTATGGTTTTCCTTATGAATGTTCATTGTTGCTGAAGTTGCAAAAATACAACATTAATTTTTCTCTCTCTAAAACCAATCCCAGATAATGGCATACCATTCTTCACCCTGCTGTATTCAGCAAAATAAATCTACCTTATGTTTCAGTGTAGATTATGAACCTAATGAAAACTTTTTGTTTCCTAGATCTTACCTGCATCCAAAATAGACAAGGATACCTTAAAAAACACAAAAAACTCACATAACTTATACTTCCAATCAACCAATATGCTGCTTTTTCACCAACATGCAACAAAACATGCTGCTTTTTCACCTATACTACATTGACTGTTATGCATAACCTGTCATCTTGTCATCTCTCAACTGTGTTGAAGAACAACATATTAAAATAACTAGCTCATATTAATGATTTTGCACCAGTATTCATAGTTTAGTTATATAAAACGGAACATAAGAACACCACTTGTTAACAGAAGACAAGACATGATTCTACAATCATTCATTTGAAATTCAGTATTTTCTGAAAAATAGGTTAGTTTAATGATTTGGAAACTGTATCACTGAATAACATAACAAAATACTGACGAATAAGCACTGCAGCTGAGTAACAAATGGATTAAATTCCAAACACTGAATGAATAATATATTGGGAAAATGAATGAAAGTTTCTCCAGCTGCACTAGTGACTACTATCTTGCTTCAAGAAATGTTATTGTTTTATGCTATACAAAATTTTATTAGGTAGAAGTCAACATTATACACAAGGGTGAATCAAAATTATTCATGAGGGTGAAATTTTTGTTTTATAATTTATTGAATGATAATAAAAATATATTGAATATTATTTTTTTTACACAATTTCCTCTTTTGGAAACACATTTTTCCCAGCGGATAGGTAGCTTTTTCATTGCACTATCTTAAAATGAAGATGGATGCGACATCAACCAATAGCATAAGTATGTTTCAATAGCAGCATCATCTTCAAATTTCTGTCTTCCAAGACAGTTATAATTTGTTAATGACAGTATCATTTGTTTAATGGCTCAAACAAATGATAATCACAGGGCGATAAGTTTGGACTGTATGGAGCTGCAGTATCAAGCCAAGCATTGTCATGAAGCAGAACGTCATTTCAGATTGGAAATTGACATCTTTTTTGACGATATGTGTGTTTTGATTTGTCTAAAAGTTGGCAATAGTACGTAGAATTCACTGTACAATGTTCATGGAGAAAATCAACTTGCAAAAGCCTTTGAAATCAAAAAATACTGTAGCCAGAACCTTTCCAGCTGACAATTGAGTTTTGGCTTTAATGGGTGCAATTTCTCCCTTTTTTTTTGCCATTCCATATTTGCCTGTTTTGATTTTTGGGGTGTAATAGTGCAGCCAAGTTTCATTGCAGGTTCATTCAATGCAAAAAAAATTCTCCTTCAGCTTTGAAACGACTCCACAACTTCTGGCACACCTCTAGCCGATAGAGCTTCTGACCTTCAATGAGAAGACGAGGTATCTATTATGCTGCTGCGTTTTTAAATCCAAGATCACCAGTAATTATTGCCTGAGCACTGCCCTAGCTTATTCTGATCTCATAAGTAATTTTTGTAATTGTTAA
Source organism: Zanna intricata (assembly GCA_010016005.3). Taxonomy (NCBI): domain Eukaryota; kingdom Metazoa; phylum Arthropoda; class Insecta; order Hemiptera; family Fulgoridae; genus Zanna; species Zanna intricata. The sequence continues at coordinate 43,282 of JAAAKQ030260864.1, read as the reverse complement.
ACGATGGTCATCCTCGATAAGGAAACAAACCATGTTTGGTTTCAGCAAATTCAGCACTTGTCCTTGGGCAACATTGATGACCTTCATTTTCAACTAGTTCTCATTCTTCTGAAAACTGCTTATGCCATTCATACACTTGAATCTTTTTAAGTGTGTTGTCCCCATACTGTGCCTTAAGTCTTCTCAAAATTTTGTATGGTTTCATACCGTCAGCCATGAGAAATTTAATTATAATATGTTGTACAATGTGTAATGATACCTCCTGCTCTAACATTGTGATACTGACTACAAAAGGTAGTAAGCTAGCTTTCTAGGAGTGGGATCCCCCCAATACATCCTTATGTACAACACTGAGAAGCCATGCTCCTCTCCATTAGCTGTACATCAATGACAACAAAAATTCTGATTTATATTTGATTCAGCCTTGGATCTTTGTAACATCTGAAAACCAAGATAATAATCATAGGTACATACTACACTATCATGTACAGTAGATTAGTTTCACAAAAAGAATATTCCTGAGACAACTTAGGATGTCATTGGAAACAGAAACACATTTTTTTAGCTAATGCTTATGAACTGTGCACAATTAAGAGATAAAAATTTGAATGATCTGGTGAAACCCTAATATCCTCTAGATCGATTCCTTCATTACATTGTAAAATGTGCAATAAGTTAAAGTAATTTCTTCCAACCGGTGTGCTTTCTAAATAGGTATTGCTTTACATATTTATAATTTTGCTAAAATTAAACAGCTTACAAAATCCTGGCATAAGAAAAGTCAGACATACAAAAAGTTCTCCGTATCTGCAATTGTATCAACCCATTCAAAATTTTGTCTTGGAATTTTTTTTTTTTTTTTTAAGTTAAAAAAATAATTTTTATGTGTACAAATCTGGACTCCAACAGAAAACTTCAAATTAATGGAATGTTTGAGTTATGCCTGTGCAAATTACCAAAGTTTTAAAGTAAAAAAAAAAAATTCAAATATAATCGTATAAGCATAATCTACCTATAGGTTATTTTGAATGGCATGCAGCTAAAGGTATCTGTTATTTATCTAAAAATAGAGTTTCCTGAAGATTACATTCACATTTTTACTTGTTATATAATACCTCTAAAGCTATGCTGCAAGAAGGAAAATATGGTCAGAAAATGGGGTATGGTTTCTTTTGTATCTCTTGACATTTCATAACCCAGGGATTCAAAAAACAAAAACCACACATCTCAAGAATGGTTGACCTGAGAGTGTACAAGACAACATTTCATTTACATTCATACATCATCCTCATTCATCTTCTGAAGTAACATACTGGTTCCGGAGGCTAAACAGAAAAAAAAAGAGGGTAACGTGCATACATTTGTATGTACATGTGTTTAAAGCTTAATAACCTTTGATTGGATAAAGAAATTTTGATGGAATTTGACACAGTGACTCACGTGTTGGAGGCAATTTGTTGATGCAAGTTTGTTACCAGTATCTCCAAGGGGTGATGTAGATAGCTTCTTTGGGGTGAATTTTCTAAAACTTTTGCAAACATAACTCCATTTTACATTAAGTACATGCTTATTTTACCATTTAGAAAAACTTGCCCCCAAATTCTCCCCTTCCCAAAAATTGAAAAAAGCTATCTTTTTACTTATTGCATATTTTTTAACCAAATTTTATTTGTCTTCCTAAGCATAATAGTAGTAGTACAAGAGGCTTAAAAAATACTTTGGGGATGGAAATAAAAGTATTGATTTTTTGAATTTAAAACATATTTTTGTGTATAATTTTTCCATTATATGAGAATAAGTAACCACTGCCAGGAAAGTATAAAAACTTTGTGTTCAGCTTATTACTCATTATGGTAATTTATTAATGAGTATTCATATAATGATATTTTTTCTTATTCTTAGATGCTGCATAAGTTAAATGCATTGGACAAGGATGAAACCCTAACACCTCTTGGATACCATCTAGCACAGCTTCCACTAGATCCTCAGACTGGGAAAATGATTCTGATGGGTGCATTGTTTAAGTGCATTGATCCTATTTTCTCTATTGCTGCTAGTCTTAGTTTCAAAGACGCATTTGTTATTCCTTTGGTAAGCTGTTATATTATTATATATCTTATTTGTTGTGTGTGTGTGTTTTTTTTGTCTTATATGTATCATATGAAAGAAAATATATAGTGATCCCTCCCACCATATTTCTCCATGCACACATTCCTTATGAATTGTGTATTGTTTTTTCTACTAAGTTACTTTATCGTAAAGATAAACTGTAAAAAACAATTGTACACTGAATAAAGTAAAACATTATAAAAGTTTTCTTAGAACTACTACTAAGATTTGGGAAAGGTAACGCTCTTCCTTATTACAGTCCAGTTTTTACTTAAATTCTGATTCCCAAAATAGTCCTAACATTTCATTTACATTTATCACATCCTCTTTATTATCTACAAATTTGTCTGGGATATTTTTTTCTTCTTATTACCATCTACAATTTTTCTGATGGCAACAATGATAGTCTGTTGCTTTTTCACAAGTGTCTGTTATACATCAAACATTTAATATTAGCTATTGGTCGGTATATATGAAATCTGTTATTGATGTGTTCTTTCTGAATCAAAACTGCTTCTCCTGGATCTTTAAAAACTTTGGATACATGTGGGGTTAAGGTAATAATTGTTTAAATTATTGTACTACCTTCTTTGAACAAATTTTTAAAATACTGTATAATGACACACCTACACATCATTTTTCTAGCTTTTATACCTCTGAAATGCTTTCAGAATACTTATAATCTAATAAATTGTTCACAATCTATTATATTATCTTTGTTATTTCTGTCTTCACCTCGTAGCATTGTGATGATTTAAAAACGAAGAACTGAAAGAGGATACAATGGAAACAAGAGCTGACAGATAATTTTTACAAATTCCAAAACAACACCAACAGATATTTTTATATAAATTTTACAACTTTGCTATAATGAACGACAATATTTCAATACTGTAAAAAATAATCATACTCAAGAAATTGTTATAAAAGCCAATATTAAAGAAAAAATGTAACAAATTAAATATATGTAGTAGTATAAGTTCTTTTTTTGGTGTGTTTGATGAAGTGTGAATTAATTATTCTCTTTTGTTATTCAAGTTAATTAAATAATTTTCCACGTATTGTTTTTCTTATTGAATGTTTGTATCCATTTTTTTTGCATTCTTTTTTAACTTATTTGTTGTTTCTTATAGATCATTCTCTTTGTTTCCAGGTCTTAATTTCTCTTTTTCAATTCTCAGAACAAAGTTTCATCAAAAGTTTCTTGCAGAACAGGATAATTATGTCTACCACCTTCTGCCTAGAAATAATAAATATTTTTTAAACTTTAATATTATATTGAGTTTTTTCCATATCACTTGATTTCATTTTGCAAACTTATTGGCTTACAGAAGCTTGTAAATATCTTATCCTCCTTATTTCTGACTAATCCTTCTATTTTGTCTCTTACTCTGCTGCTCAAACCTTTAAATTAGAATTAGAAATGTGATATTATTCTTTATAAATGGTTTCAGAATATTTTATATTTTTTTTAATATTAATTTTAATAACTATTCAACATAGGGTTTTCCTTGTTAATGAATATATTTTGTAAATAATAATAATAACGTAGTTAATATGTAAAATTAAATTCATATTTATTTACAAACTTGTATTTTATTTGTAAAGGACACTTTTTATTCAAAAATAAATATACATTTTATTTTACTTATTTTTTGTCTTTCAGGGTAAAGAAAAAGAAGTTGATGAAAAAAGAGAAAATTTTGATATGGGAAGAAAAAGTGACCATTTAGTTACAGCTGAAGCATTCAGTCAGTGGGAACTCGCTGAGTATGAAGGTTGGGGAAGTTCCTTTTGCCAGAGGAATTTTCTGTCGCGCAACATTCTCAACCTCCTTAGGTTTATTTTTAATATATATGCATTTTTTTCTTCTTTTACTTTTACGAGAGAATTAGATTTTCATTATGTTAAAATATCATGAAATTTATATTTTTATGATTTTATTAGTTTACTAAACTTACTACAATAAAACCTGAAAATAATTAAATTATGATTGAACTGTCCTCTCTATCGTAATTGAATTGTGTAACATAAATAAGAGCCTGACATTAGCATGTAAGTTGTGAAAAAGATTCCTTTTTGGTCTCAGAAAACAATGATCATTCATAATGGTCTCTTAAAATTTATACTTAGTACTATAACCTTTTCCAAGCCTTGGTGAGAAGGTATATAAGGAATTCTAGAGTCTCAGAAGGTGCAAAATCTGAAACTCTTAATGTGCCAAAACTAAAAAAAAAACCTGCATTAATATATGTGTGCTGTAAATGAATGTATGTTAATGATGTTTGGTAAACTTAAATGATGCCATTACATGAATTGGTTCAGTTTGACATTAAAATAAGAAATTCATATTTTATTATCAGTCATGGTACAGGAAGAAATATTTGTTGCCCTGCCTCTTGTAGGATTGAAAAATGCAGATGGCACCCTTTGATTTTTGTGGGTTGGTCAACAGTTTTGGAACCTAACTTGCACACAGTTCATCATTGCCCTGTTTTTCAATTAGAGTTATTTATACTCATCTTTAATTTCCCTGGAAATTCCATGGCAAGTACTCTTTAATTATAAACTGTCTAGTTCAATAAGTTCCTCTTTTGCACTTCTCTCTTTAGCATAAATATTTATATGAGGTGTGTCCCAAAAGAATCCAACCTATTTTGTATTCTCCACGGTGACATTATTCTTTGTCATCTGGCATGTAGCAGCCTTTAAAGTAATCCTCATTTGACTGTATAACACAGTTCCATCTCTCTTTCCACTTTCTGAAATAGTTTTGAAATTCAGGTTTTGGAATGGCCTTAAGCCGGAATAAGCATTCAGAAAAATGCTCTCATCACATTCTTCTGACTCATCCCTGTCATCAAACCAGTGCTCTTTGAGTGGAATTTTCAGTTTTGGAAACAGCCAAAAGTTGCAGAGGACTATGTTGGGAATGTATGGAGACTGGCGAAGTTACCTAATTTGGTGTTTTGCCAAAAACTGTTGCACACGGTTTGATGAATCTCTTAGTGCAGTCTTTTCAGAACTTGAAGATAAAATTCTTTGTTAATCGTCTGACCTGTTGGGGGGTATTCATGGTGCACAACGCCTTCATAATCAATGAAAACAATCAACATTGTGGTCGAAGGTCGGCCAGAATGTGGGTAATTGTCAACAGATGTGTGGTCATTTTTAAACCACTTGTACCACTCTTTTATTTGTGTTTTGCCCATACACTCATTTCCAAAGGTCTTCTACATCATTTCTGTAGTTTCTGCACAACTTTTTTCAAGTTTGAAGCAAAACTTAATACAAATTTGTTGATCTGATCTCTCCGTCATTTTCAACAATTACAAAATCTGACAAACATCAACAAAGCACTCTAAACAAAGACACACTGTTCATGAACTAATACGTTTTGTTGATAACTGCAACATCTGGCTAGTTTGGGAGAAGTTACTGGTTACACTTGTACCTCACAGAGTTCGCTACAAACTCTTGACGTGGAGATTTGGAAGTAGGTCAAATTTTTTTTAAACACTCCTTATAAAGCCTTCATTAGATTTCTGAAATCATTGTTGTACCTTTCCATTGCTCATTAGTGTAAGCTCATGAACTTCACATAGCAACTTCACTTCACATGATGGGAAACATAACTGTTTCCCATCATAACAAACCAGTAATATAAATCTTTATAAAACTTCTTTGACAAAAATTTTCATGATGAATAAACAGTTTATTGTTTTGATTTGTACATAAAAACCGTATAAGTAGATAGTGTAATATAATTTAAGAAATGATGTAATAACAAATTCTATTAACTTTAGATTGTGTAATGATAGAATCTTCATTCACCCAAGTGATCATGCTTCATACATGTTATTTTATTGTCAGTACTTTGTTGTCATCATTTTCTAATCATCTTACAAATAACTCCCGCCTGAATACAAGGGATCAGTCAAAGAAAGAGAACAGGTTCACTGCTACAATGAAAGTGAATTAAATTGCTTACCACATACATGATTTAATAAATTTTATCCCTGGACTTTTTATGTTTCTTCCAAAATGGAATAAAGCTTTCTCTAGATTGTAGTAGTAGTAGTAGTAGTAATAATAGTAGTAGTAAAAGTAATAACTTAGAAAAAAAAAATCTATTATCAGGAAAG
>JAAAKQ030260864.1:20269-36928 GCA_010016005.3 Zanna intricata | reverse complement strand
GTAGTAGTAGTAGTAGTAGTAATAATAGTAGTAGTAAAAGTAATAACTTAGAAAAAAAAAATCTATTATCAGGAAAGGCAAAGAAGATTGCATTTCATCTTTTATTATAAAATGCACAGTGCACTTTACAGATAGTCTAAATCATGTCATCTTAAAAATATTAACTGTATGAAATCCTAGACCCATAGTTCTGATAACGAAAACCCCTAGTTTTATAGAGGCAATTCATGTTAGTTTGTGACCATTTGTTGGGTAGTGAAAAGTTGTCATTTTTTTAACAAGTCTTTTTTAAATTTATAATATAGTCTGAATTTTTTTTATGACTCACTCAGATGAAGTTTTTAGTAGCTTGCTGAAGTTTATAGTGGATAGTTTTCAGCCTGTAAGTAAAACCAGAAAGGCTGATAATTATTCATCTTGGTGAAAAAAGGGTGACCTCCTGCATAATATATTGGTTGTGTTCAGATATGTTTCTTGTGGTTATCACATTACCATATAATAAATGGAATGAACTAGAAGAACTGATCAAGGAAAAAGCAGAATCCAAATTTGAATCCAGATGTGTTATTTTAAGGATAATGTATTATACTATAATGGTCTCATTTTAAAAAATCCAAACATGAGCTGTTGAATTGATATGATCCATTTATGGCTTTCTAAAGTAGCATAAAGATTAACAAAGCTCTTTTCAAGCTTGAACTGGGTAACTGCTTAAAATACTCTATAGATGAAACATCACATTAAAATAGTTATCAAAATATATTATTTATTATTTACAGTATAGTTCCTACCTTATTTCATTACAGTTATTCCATTGTTGTGAAAGTTTCTTGGTGCTTTCAAAGAAGTCATTTGCATATATTTTGAAGCAAATTTTTTGTATATTCAGTGTGTAACTTGCATCATAAGGGTTGGGCAGAACATACCATTGAAGTAAACAGAGAATTGCAATTGTATTATCAGCTTTATGGGGATAAGCATTAACTTAAAGAAACGAAACTGAATTTTAGGTTACTTTTCATTTGAAGCAGATTAATGACTGTTTTCATTCAGTTCAGTTTTTTTTTCCAATGTAAGAAACTCCAGGTAAATAAAACCAAAACATGGTACTTTTTATTACTGATGTAATTTTTTTTCTTTGAAGAAGAGATTATGTTTCTATTAGATACATATTCTGTTCAGTTCAGAAGTAAATTGTTTAAGTAACCAAGTCTCATCGCAGATCTATATAAAATTTAAAAAAATTGTCTCTTTTTAAAACACTGAAGGATTCACAGATACATGTTCTTCCTTTTGCATGTTTTTCAGAGATGGAAACTTCTGTTTTATAATTTCATATTCACCATTTCCTCAACCTCCAAACATGTCTTTGTCAATTCTGCAACAGAATTCCTCAGTTCAGTTGAAAATTCCCATTATACATTACCAGGAGTGGTAATGTATATTACATTATGTAGTGGTAATGTACATTACATGTAAAATTATACATTACCTTCTCAGTCCATAGCATGAGGTTCATTTTCTTCCTTCATGAAATGGTTCCACAATTTTACATTCTTGCCTGTCATAAGCATTTCTTCCTGAACTTTGATGTTTAATGTTTGATGTTTAATAAAAAATATGGAAGGCTTCATCTTTTCATTCAAGATGGAATTTTTTGTTGAGTAATTCTTAAACACCTCTTGACATTTCTTTCACAGATTTCATAACAGTAGTTGGTTCGTAACAGTGGAACTTCTGTTGCAAGAAGAAGCTTGGACAATATCTTTTTTGAAGAGAATCTGAACCATTCATAACATATGTATTACGTGAAGGAAAGAAACAAAATTTTCATTTTTATTTTAAACATTTCTCATTTTTTTTTTTTTTGTATTTACTTGTACATTTAGTTATTTTACATGTTGTAAGTATAGCATATTCCATTAATTTTTAGTATTGTTGTGGAGTGCATATGATGATGAGGAATGTTTCTTGCACTGAAAAGATTGAATATAAAATTGTATTGACATTTTAAAAAAAAATTTCTGTTCGAATTTACAATTCTGAAATATGTGTGTGTGTGTGTGTGTGTGTGTGCGCGCGCGCGCGAATGGGCAGTGTTAGTAAACTTGTCCCAAAAAAGTAATGAAGAAATGAGCCAATAAGAAATATCAATAAAATGTCCAATAAAGAAATGAGGTCTTAAAGAATAAATGAAAAATTAATTAAGGTAAGTTGTGAAAATTAGAAAATGAATTAATGTAAAAGCGAATGAATTTGTTTGCAAAATCAAAGTATTTGCTAGTTGTATACAGTTCTTGCAGAACTATTTTATAGAAAATTGTAGCTATAACACTTTAACATTGCAGTATAACACTTTAACAGTTTGAAATTTTATTTAGAATAAAAAATACAATTTTTCATGGATAGTTTATATATTCCATTTGATTGATTCCTAATGAAATTCTTGTATTTCCATTTCATAACTCAAGATCAATACATATAATTAATCCTAGAAAATAGTTAATTTATACTACTTAACCTCTTGTAATATAATAAGTTAATAGTTTTGTTCTTTGTTGGTTTTTCTAATTAATTTTGATGTTTGTAATTTAAAAGGATATTTGTTGACTTGCACATTACTTCTGCTTCACTTTGTAGATTTTTTGTTGGCTTGTAATTAAAGCTGTTAAATTAATAATTATTATATTTCAGAGATATGAAGAAACAATTTGCTGAGTATTTATATGACATGAATTTTCTTAGTATAAAAGATCATAAAGCTGATGAATCTAATATCAATTCAGAAAATGTAGGACTAATCAGAGCAATCATTTGCTCTGGTCTCTATCCTAATGTAGCAGTTGTAAAGTGAGTAGATATTAATAATTTATTTTAGCATTATTTCATAAAAATTTTATGGTGAAATTAAAAAATCATTATATATAATATTTTATCTGCAATTGTAAAAGTACAGATAGTAATCAAGAGGAACATTTCTTGTCCCTCTTTCCTCAGGAAAAGAGGGCGAGAGTGCCATTTTTCCATTCCAATCTAATTCCCCTGTAATCTTGGTTCTAGTGCTTAATTTAGTATTCACTTTTTATATCATAACAGAGTCTTCTGCACTGGTGCACGCTCTTGCTTATTACTTATAGATTTATAAGTCTTTCTGGTTTTTGGAGAGTGGTTGAAAATTGAGCCTTCATATAAAACAACCATACAATTAATTACAGGCTCAACTGAAGGAAGATACTCCTCCAATGTGTACTCTAGATTAAAATTAAATTACATTCTTTTAATGGAACAGTTGAATTCTATGTTTAATCTAGTTTTATTTTAATATATTGCAACTGAGTAGCAAATTTAATTATTTATTAGTATTCTTATAATAATAATTTCTGCTGTTTAAGAACTCTTTGCGAAGCTGTTTTTGATTGTCTGAAGATGTGAATTTCTCTTGTGGTAAGGATAGTTTATAAAGTCTCAAAGAAGTCTCCAAGAATATTACAATTTTCTGGTTTGGAGTGAGCTAGTTTGCTTGTATTGGGATCTTTTAGTAGTAATGTCAATGGAGTATATTGTATATTTTGTTTGTTGTTTTTTAAATTTTGGTTTTTTTTTTTTCTTTGCTTTTGTTCTTGTTAGATTCTTCATTTATTCAGTTTGTTCCTCGTGAATTATCTCCTTTTGTTTTTGAAAATTTTTAAAGTTATTTTTCTTTCTTCAGAGAATTTATCTTTATTAACTTGAGTTTATTACTATTCCAAATATTCCATGATTTTTGTCTTTCTTGTTGTGCTTTTCTGCATTCTCAGTTCCACCAAGGATTTTTTTATTTTTTATCATTGGTGCTGTTTACTGTAGTGTTTTGCACTAAGTTGGTTTTTAAATCTTGCCACCTGTCCATTGTTTTATCTTTAAGTTCATCATTGGATTTAGTTTGTCAATGTCAAATCTTGAGATTTTAGTTTTATTAAATGTTTGTCTAATGTTAGGTCTAATCTTGATTTTGGTAACAGATTTCTATAATGATCTAATGCTATATTTGATTTTATCAGTCGTTCATCTGTAATTTCTCCTGATCACTTCTTACTTACTATATGATCTAATTATTTATCTTAAGACATTACACTGGGTGAGATCCATGTTATTAACTTTTAAGGTTTTTTTTTTGTGAATGCTGTTGGTGTTCAGATCAGGATTTTTGCATAACTAAATCAATCTTTGCCCATTTTTAGTAATTTTGTTATGTTTGGAATATTTACTAATGTACTTTCTATATTTTCCTCCTTGCCTACTTGTGCATTAAAATCTCCAACAAGAATTATTGTATGGTTATCTAGGATTTTTGTTAAGTAAATACCTATTTTTCCCTAATATTCTTCTACTTCTTGTCTTTTGTTCTGATTTTTATTATTCACTTGTATATGAATGTTTAGCACAAAGTAGATTTTATTGGTAGCCGGCCTGCGTGGCGTGAGTGGTAGCGTCTCGGCCTTTCATCCGGAGGTCTCTGTTTCGAATCCCGGTCAGGCATGGCATTTTTCACACACGCTACAATTCATTCATCTCGTCCTCTGAAGATATACCTTAATGGTGGTTCCAGAGGTTAAACCAAAAAAAAGAAAAGATTTTATTGGTAAACTTTAAAATAAGTGATGATGTTCTTTCATTTATTGGATCAAAATTCAGAATCAATGATTGTAGTACCGACTGTAAATCCATTTCCAAAAAGCTGTGTTCCTGAAAGTATCTTGCTAACAGATTTAGTCTTGTTCTATATCCATTTGATTCAAATTGATTGTTGTCTGTGAAACTTGTTTCCTGCAAATGGAGTGATCATTGTATTCTTTTGAAGAAAGTTTTAAGTTTCTCACTTTCAGTATTAATTGGATGTTCAAATCGGTGATATAGTTAATCTATCTGAATTTAATTTTATTCAATGTTATTAGTTTTTTGCTGGTGTTGTCTATTAACGTATTTTCTGAATTGTCCAACTCAACTTTTAATTATATGTTATGCACTCCCAAAATCCAAGTATGTACTTTGCATTGATATGCCCCTATCAATGAAGGATTGGATTGAAAAACTGTTTGACAAAAGCTCAAAAAAGTTGCCACCAATAGTATTCGTGGCTAGAGCAGTGTTTTATAATTAATTATAGAATAAAATATAGATTAAAGTCAGTTAATTTTTTTATCTAGATTCTATAAAGCATTGTAGAAAAATTATTTTGTTTTGTTGCTTTAGATATCATGAATGTATTCTTCATGTTCAAATTTATGCATATCAATTTTCATGGCAATCTGTTGAATGGTAGAATGCACTGCAGCGGCATCTAGTAGCAAATTATAGCAAAATATATAGCACAAAAATCTTTTCATATTCAAATAGCTATGCACATCAATTTTCATGGTGATTGGTTGAACAGTATGGAAGTTGATGCACTGTAGCACCATTTAGGGGGTGAGTTGAAGTAAAATAGATTGCCAAAAAACTTTCTCCACGAAAAAACACTTAAATGTACAAAGTTTGGCGATGATCGGTCAAATGGTATGAGTTTAGTGATCTCATATATACAAACACCATTTTTTTTTTTTTTTTTTTTTTTATTATACAGAATAAATATTCCGTCTATAAAGTTTGTGAAATAGTTCTAATGATGTAATGATGTCCTGTAGAAAAATTTGGTACAGTATTGAGCTAAAAATGTAGCTGAACTTCAACAATTTTTACAGTCAAACTAAGCCAAAAAAAAATGCTGTTTGTATGTTACTTTCATTGCCTTAATGGTTACAAGTTGTTTGATCTTTTTTGGCTGTGCATTAATATTTTATTTTAATATTTACAGGAAAGTAAGAGTAATAAGAAAACTTGGAAAGGTAATAGTTTCATTAATGACAATGGAAGATGGAAAAGTAGAAATTCATCCAAAATCTGTGAACGAGAAAGCCTTGGAATTTGAAAGTAGGTTTCTTATGTATCATTTAAAAATGAAATCAAGCAAAATTTACCTTTTTGATACATCAATGGTTCATCCACTACCATTGTTATTTTTTGGACATAATTTAGATATGTATGATGAAAAAGGAAAAACAATAATAGAGCTATCAAATTTAATCCGATTTATTATGTCTCCATCAACTGCTAGACTTATTACGGTATGTTTAAATCTATAAATATGTTTATTTCTGTGTATGCATGTGTTTATAGAAAAGGAACTGTGTTAAAGGGGGTAACTACTTCTTTTGGCATGTCATACATGTTTTCCAGTTTTTCTTTAAGCAAGTTTTCCACTTTCCACTTCAAAAGAGTTGCCTATTCCATGGTTCTCAGATGAAAGAAAAGAGAAAAAATGCTCTAATGGTTCTAATTGTATATTTTTTTATTATGAAGTATTTATATTCTTGTATTTATTTTTGTGGCAAAAATTATGATGATCAACTTTTTTATAGCTACTGTGCCAGTTTTACAACAGTATATGGAATATGTCATTGCACCTTTCATAAAATTGTAAATTTTTTTATGTATATTTAACAATTTTTGAGTGTCGTTAACTTCTTTTCTTGCCCAGTTTTGTTTTCTTAGGCTATAAAACTATAAAAGCAATGTATATTTTAATATTGTATACATGAATCCAGTAATAAAGAACCTTAAATTAAAATTTTTGTTGATTAAAATAATTTTATGTGATAAAATTTTTACTAATTGTAATATAATAAAAGATATTAGTCTCCATATTATCATTATACATATACATGACTTAATCAACATGATTTATATATATTATTCTTCTAAGCAAGTGAATGTTATCTAAATATAGGTTGTTTGATCTATGAGTTTGCTCTAGAATTTGTTCTACACTGTCTCGTATACTCAACTACCTTGAACTTAATGCTAAGATGTTTTCATTGTTTACAATGATATTCTTTTCAAAAATGTTAGACATCCAATTGAATTGTGGAATTAAGGTATTACGCATCCATTCATTGATAAATTTATATCTCACAGTGAGACAGTATTTAACATTCCAGTAAATAAATGTCCTTGAATCAGAATTAATAGTATTAATAATACTAATATAACTTAAGCCATTGTATGTGGGTAAGGGAGTAGGATCATTGTCATTAGTTATCACAGCTTCTGTGATTCTGCACTGAACCTAAATTTAAATATAAAAAACAGTTCTTTTAATCAATTTAAACTCTTAATAGTAATTTTGATTGTGAGGAAATATAATTATTGATACAGAATTGTTGGTTTAAAATAAAAAATATGAACTACTAAATTGCAATAGCAACCTATGGCAAAACAGTTCAGTATCAGAATTAAAAAAAAAAGAATAGTATACTACTGTATGTTCAGTTTAGCTAGAGTGTGGTCCAGTTTCTGTCGGTGAATATGAATCCAATTCTTCCAGCACATTTTATTTCACATCTCACCATGGATTTATTATATAAAATTTTTGTATCTGTTTCTATACGTGACATTTTTGTATCTGTTACTCGTAGAGGTTGCTACCACTCCAGCACTTGAAATTGAATCCATTAAGATCTACAACAAAATTTGGAAAAAGAGCTCCTTCAGATTCTTTTTTAATCCCAACTTATAGTACAATAAACTTATTGATGGATTTTCATCATATATTGTATACTTTTTGTCAAAATACAAAGTTGTAGCCATTGTGCACAGAATTTATTTTTTAACATTTCTTTGAGGGTCACAATAACTTCTTAATATTTCCTGTAAAAATTAATATTTTGGCCAGAAATTTTGAAAAAATGTTGTATTTTAAAAATTTGAAATTTAAAAAAATATGCAATAATTTAAAAAAAAAAAACATTTTTGTTTAGCTTTAACAGAATACTAAAATGACAGTTTAAAACCAAAGTTGTAAAAGAGTTAAATAGGTGTGTTCAAACCTATTATTAAGTTAAGATGTTCTCTTATAATATAGAAATAGAGAAAAAGGTTTTTTTAACCAAACTCATTTGATAATGTGCTTTGGAAATGCTTTCTGCTTAATCTGAACATGAATTTTATACTTCAGAGAAAAATAGCAAACAATGTTTTTAGTTTTTGCTACATCTGAATCAATTTTTTTATAACTTTCTGAAATTTACAGATAATCGACATGGAACTACCCGCCTTGTTTTAATTTGTAATTACAGCAGTACCAAGACTAATGTTATTAGAATTTGCCATACTTTAGAAAAATTTTGTGGAATTGTCAGAAGTTTAACCAAAGGTTTTATAATGAAGAATTCTAAATTTCTACACTTCTACATTGATTGTGAGAATTTGTAATCCTACTGAACTGTGGTATTGGATTTTCAAAATGAGTAAACATATTTTAATTAGTGTTCTTCTTTTCTTTTAATACTTAGAAATTTATATTGGATGAAAGTGGAACGACGTACAATTTTCTCAAATGAAGATTTGTAATCTAAATTCCAAAACTAAGAATAGGAAATCCATAAATAGTGATTTAAATTATTGTTTAAAATCATTTCCTCTGTTACTTCTAGTTCTTGTAAATGCACTATCTTATGATAATGAATTTCAATGCATAAAGGTTTTTTTCATTTAACACACATGTTACTCCTACAAATGAAATTTTCTTTCTTTTAATATTTCTTTGTTTTATTCCTATATAATCATTCCTCTGCACATAGTCAATATGATAAATAATGTGAAATAACGTGTAGCTCACAGATATAATGCAAATTAAGTTTTTTCTGTCTCACAACAAGTACCATAATCTTTAGGGAAAGAAAAATTATTTCTCAGAAAAAACTATGGTTTTATAAATTTTTTTAAGGACACTACGATATACTCCTTACATCACTAAGATGTTCTCCTTTCAACATGTGAGTTTGTAAATTTTATCAGTAATTTAATATCACAGGAAATTTTTGAAACCGCAATTAAATAAGCATTCAGTTATATCTGAATTTTGTATAGAATTTAGTTTAAATATAGTTTATATATTCCTTATACTTAAGACATTTTTATAAGAAATAAAAATATTCAAAAAAAAAAAGGTGCTGATAAGGAAATTTATTTTAAAATGCAGTTTCTAAAATTGAACAAATTTTGAATGTCAACATGTCTTACAGGTACGTTGAATCTGTTATTAAGACAGTTCTCTTATAATATATGTATAATTCTTTTTTTCCTATATAAGTTGAAAAAAAATTGTATAACCAAACTCATAGAATAACATGCTTTGGAAGTGAAAATTTCTGCCAATTTGAACATGGATTAGAAACAAACTCTCATAAGATTTATTGTTGTGGAGAAACATGTGGTAAGTTTTAAATTAATGATTGTGTAATTGTCCTGATACTGCTACTTAATCAGTATAGCAGTTAGCAATGCTGGCTTGTGGATTTGTTGGTCTTGGGTCAAAGTACCAGTAAAGTAATGGGCTTTTTATCTTTTATATCATTCATTTTGTATTCCTCATTAAATATGCAGTAACTAAACATGTCTGAGATTGTAATTAAGAAATATATACAATACCATAGAAAACAAAATGAAGTTGATCAGATTAGTTCAGAAAGTGTTAGAAAAACGGACAAAAATGTTTTATAAAATATTCTGCTTATTTTGATAATAATAAAATGCTGCCAGTTCAAGTTTTAGTAATATTTTAATTATTCAGTCTACTGAATAATTAATTAAAAAGTTAGCTTCTGTGGAGTAAATCTTCTTTTCATGTTACTTTATTTGTAAATTATGCAAATTATTATAATTAGAAATGGAAGGTTAAATTATAAGTTAATACAAGACACCCAATTCTTGGGTAGGTCAAAATATATATGCAGTCTTAATTATGCAAGGTTAGTTCTTACCTCTTTTTCAGTTGAAAAATTACTTCTTTTTAAAAAAAAGTAAATTATTGTAAAATTTATTTCATACTAAATTTATAGATAAAAAACTTAAAATTTTGCTTGTAATTATAATTTATTACAGAAAATTTTGTAATCTTTAAAGGGCTATTTATTTTTTTGTGTGCAAAAAAAAATAATTTTATTCTACTTTCTCCTGTTTGAATGCCTGTAGACAGACCCATTTGCTAGAACTCCTCACATTCTTTATAGAAATTAGTACTAAGTATATAAAACAAAAAGATCTGCAACTTCTTAATTATTAATAATAATTATTACTCCACTGCGCTTTGGTGAACGAGTTGTTTATTGTGTTATTTAATTAGTAATGTACAAAATATGTAATTAATAAATCTTAGTAGTGTCAGTATGCAAAATTAAAAAATATTAATTGGGCCAACAGCCTATAGTTTACTTAAGTGCCATGTATTAAATATAACTGCTGTGATTTTAGTACCCAAAAAATATAAATTTTTTATCTATTCCAGGAGCTACGTATAAGATTGGATTGGCTAATAGAAGCAAAGATATCCAATCCAGGTGTAACAAATTGGAATAATAATTCTGATGAAGGCCGTATACTGTGGTAACAAACATTTATAATTAATTAGAATTATTTGTAAAAAGATTAATGAAATAATATAAAAATGATGGATTTTCATTGTGTATAGAGTATTACTGTAAATTTCATTACATAGTTGGGTTGTGTTAACTTGCTTATACACAACTGCCATCCCACTAATGTGTTTGTATGCCTTGGAGGAAAAAGGAACTGGAAATACTCTGTAAATCCTGAAAACAAAGATTTGTAAGGCAGATTTTATTGTATGGTTATGTTCATTTTTGGTTTAACAAAATATAGGTAGTATTGGAAATCTATAACTGATAGAATATTTCTTTAGGGGTGTCCTTTGTTTTGTAGTAATAGTTGCTAGTGACAGTATTAAGAGCAAAGTCAGTTTATAACTCAGTAGTTGCACACATGCATTGAGAAAAAATCGCTTATTTGAAGAGTTTAAATAGTTTTGTTATGTAAAAAATAAAAAGATGTAGAGAACAGCCTTCGTTATAATTTATACCTATATTTTTTTTTTATTGAAATATCAAATTATATGTAACAGTACAGTTACAGTGTTCTAAGTCTCAATTTATTCCATTCTAAAATAGTTTTTCTAATTTTTGTTATTTCTTAAAATTTAAATTAGAAAACTTTTTTACTTCACAAATGAGTCACGTATCTTGATAGGTAGAAATAGAGATATATGCTAGTGACATAACTTTTTTATTTCTTATGATGACTATTATGCATGTATGAAGTTATCTCTTTAACACAAAAGAATATCTTTTAAATTTTTATTTCTGAATCTGTATGATTTAATAAATTCCGTATTTATTACATTGATACAGAAATAGTATTCATTGCATTAATGAAATGAGATATAGTTATGTAAATTTTTAAGCAATATTGTTAATGTTATATAAAATTTATACATAAGCCATCAATTTAGTTAATTTATTCAGTTGGTTACTATTTAACCTATTATTTGAAGCACTTTTGAATTTGTCTTATTGATATTAGCTCTTTATGCTTTATTCACTTAAATTTATGAATTAAGTATCTGAGTACTGCGTGAGAGTTATATTACATTATGAAGAAGCCACTAATTACTATGCCATAAGAATTAGTAATCTATAGATATAAACTACACATCTACTTTGGTAAGATTTATAAAATGGAAGAGTAGATTAATTTAATACATTTTATCACAGAGAGTAAAAGGATGATAATGTGCTGGAAATATATAACTCATCTTCCTTTTAAATACATGTAAAACATTTTCAAGATTATAATGCTAAAAAAATTGAAGTAAAGTTACTGTAGTGGTTTTTATAATTATATTATATTAATAACACTGTTGTTATGTTACACTTTATTTAAATAATACAAAGAATTTTATCATAACAATAGTTTATAGAAATGATGACAAGAAATGTAGATGAATTAGTAAATTTATTAAAACGAAATACTAGAAATTTAAATGTTGATGATGTTAACTGTTGTAATTGAATGAATTAAACTGTTGAATTAACCTCAATAAACTGTTGTAAATTGATTCTTATGAAAAATAATTATATTGAATTTAAGAATTATATATATAATTGATATATGCTGAATGGACACAGTAAATGACTAGAGCAGTAGCAGCCGACTAACCTGAACAGCCGAAAGTAGAGAAGAAGCAAACCAAGTGGGCGAATTAAAAATTACTACAGCAGATGACATCATCATCACAATGTTTCAATTTTTACACCTCTTGCAGATTTTCTAAAATTACTTCATATTTTAATTATAATTTTTAAGTTTTATTTAACATTTTTTATTTTAATCTAGTTTTAGTTTTTAACGTTCAATTTTATCTTTCTGTGATATTGGTTGCAAGTTTTTAGTGAAATTAGTTTTTAAGTTTTTATTTTATTTATTATTTTTTTATTTTTTAGTTTTAGTTTGTTTTAAATATTGTTTATTAGCGATTTCTATTTAATCCGGTTGATAATAATGCTTTAGCATTTTTCACCCCTACAAAAAAAAAATGTTATTAAATAATAAAAACTTAACTGCAACTGCTTACATCCATATCTCTTTAATTTATTTTTTTATATATATATATACTTTTTTTTTTTTAGGGCAATAAAAAAGCTTATTACTGTAGAGGATCACTCATTGATGGAAGAAGATTATGACTCACAGTCAAGTTCTGATTAAATTTGTTACAAGCAGAAGAAAAAACTTTTAAATTATTGTTTTATCTATTTCAAGGACTCTTATAAAATACATATATATATATATATAAATCAGTGAAATAATACAATATATATATTATATTATTCATTATTTAAAAAGTATATTTCTTTTTATGTACAATTTTGTTGTATATTGTTAACTAACAGCTAGTTTTCAATTATATGCGAGAATAATTTATATTGTTTTGAAAAGAAACGATATTCTTGAAAAGAAAAGCAAATTTTTTTATAAACTTCATTATTATTTTAACATGTATTCTCATTATTAAATTTTAAGTTCACATTTAACATTCATGAATTGCTTTCTATTTATTAACACCATGAAATAGTGCTGACTATCTGGACTAACTAGGTGTTAGTCCAATATATATATATTGTATTATTTCACAATTCAAGTGTATTGCATTTTATTACAATCTTTTTGTATATTGTTTACCAACAGCTAGTTTTCAATTATATGTGAGAATGATTTTATAGTGTTTTGAAAAAAAGCAAATTATTTTATAAAACCTCACTATTAACATGTATTCTCATTATTAAATTTGAAGTTCATAGTTAGCATTCAGAAATTAGTTTCTATTTATTAAGATCATTTATTAGTGCTGTCTGTTTGGAATAACTAGTGCTATCTAGATAGCTGAAACTATATATTAATTCTACACACCTTCTGATGCATGGATCATCAATTGTACAATTGATTAGAGTACTGTTTTTACTACTCACCATCTTTTATCTGTTCATTCTGTCACTTATTTTATGTCTAGTCATCTAGCTCTGGATTTCCTTTACTTGGAAAAATAGTCCATAGAAATATTTAAAAAGTAATACGATCATTTCACTAGATGTTACAGAAAATGACACTGCAGAAAATGTTGAAGCCATTGGTAAGGAAACTGGCAGTAAAGTAAAACAACATATAAAACTACAAGACAATAAAACAAGTTAAAAACAACAAAAATAAGCTAAACTGCAAAGTAGATTTTTTTTTAGTACATAGCTTTCCGAGTATGTAAATCTAACAAAATAGTAACAATTATTTTGAGTCCAACAGGTAGCATTCCTGAGTAATAAAAAATTTGTGGTGTGCTAACATCATTTATTAAACATATTTGTTAAATACATATGTATATATGTATGCACCAGAAGGTGCATTATCATGAAATGACATGCCTCAGATCACGAGGCATCTTCTAACAGTAATGTTTTTAAGAATGTTCAAATCAGTACATATACTACTTCAAATATACTTTATTGTTTATATACACATATACTGTTTTGTTTCAAAGATTGTGGAGAAGTTTGAAAAACTCAAAATTTTTTAATTTTGTAAAATTAATATTCTCACAAATTTTTTTTTTAATGTATAAATTTTTTTTTGCATAATTTTTTCTTTTAAGTAATTTTTAATTTGTTTCTAAACTGTACTAATTAATGATCAAATTTATTTTTTCATTATTCTTTACAATTTGAACCTTGGCCATTTAAATACTGGCCATTCATATCCAGTCATTTATTACCAGCACCAGGTTAGTTGAGAGAATGGATGCTAATGCAACATTCAATATTGTATGATTGGTAGCTAGAGATGCATAAAAAGGAATTATGGATTAGTGGAAGGAATTTTATGATCTGCAGATCATAAAATTATGTAAATAAGAATGAACAGACTAAATTATCTTAAAAAAGTGAATATATTATCACATCCAAGAATATAAAACATAGTATAGCCACTGTATTGTAGAAAATTTAAACAGAAGCATAACAAAAAGGCAATTACTAATGAAATCTTATCTTCAATTGTTACTGATATGCTGATTTGAAACCATTTTAATGTTATCCTACTAGCTACAAAGATAAGTTGGACATCAAACACCAATTATAATTTTACAATCTATTCAAAAATTGGAATGAATGATTTTACACATCTTAAATATGGACTCCTCTCTGCCTTTAAGAAGTGATGAATACTACCAAAAAATATCAAAGAAGCCGGATTTCATTGGGATATCTAACTATTTTATTGCTGAGAGACTTATTTTGAATAACTGTCAGCCTATTCCTTTAGAATGTGTGGATACTGGTGTTCTTTGGTGATTGGGTTTCAATTAACCACATTTTTAAGGAATGGTCGACCTGAGATTGTACAAGACTGCACTTCATTCACATTCATGCATATCATCCTCTGAAGTAATACCTTACAGTAGTTCCAAAGGATAAACAGAGAAACAGAGCCTATTCCTTTAATGCTGAGCTAATAAACTTAATCTAGAACAATAGTCTCCCCTATGAGTCTTTCTTTCATGGCTAACAATGATGCAATAGGTATAATACCAAAGTGATGAAATTGAATTCTTTGGATGCACTGAATAGTTGGAAGAAGCTTCCAGTATAAATGAAATTGTACTTGCCAATTCTGAAGGATCTAGTTGAAACTCTGACAATTGCAGAAAAAGAAAAGCACAATTATTCACAAAGTAATCTTGTTGAAAAGTCTATTGAGGTTTTAATTTAGATAGGCTACTACCGGTATAACAGGTGTACTGGTAATCTTGAATTACAGAGTAGCTCATTATATGATTCTGTGTTTGTTTATTATTAAATAATCATTCAGTGAATATAGTTTTGTAATATGGCAAGTATTGCAGCAAAACAGAGATTAGTTTATACTTAACTTAAGCGGGCTAGTGTCAATACTATTTCTTTATGTATGCCAATTTAGATGGCTGGCTAAATGAAGATAATAATGAATAGAAGCACCACATAAAAGTAGTGTTTTTTTAAACAAAATGTTTGGCTATACAAAGGCAGTTTATGTTAATTTTCAAATAGGAGGTTGATTTTTAAAATAATATATAAATTTAATGAAATTTTTTATTTGGGTGGCATGTTCTTGGAGAGAATGCATAACTGGTTTGCATCTGTGCATATTCCAAGGATTTTGATGTTGTCAACATGTTACTGCAAAGGAATTGTGATAAATTAAAAAACAGCTGTAGAAAAAACTGACCAATACTCAGATGACTGTGTCAGATATCATGCTTGAATGAAATTTTATTTTACTGTGAATTTTGAGTTCACAACTTACAATTTTTCATTCATATTTCACATCTAATATTTATCAGGGGGCTCCCCCTCTTGATGAAAAATAAATTTTTGGCACTTACTTAGCCAGAGTGCAATTTATAAAACAAATAAGCAGTTGAATAGAAATTGCAAGCAATGAAAATTTTAGGAAATAAAATTGTATATATACTTTAACACAAGCTTTTTGAAATTTCAAATAGAATTCCTTACCCCCATCTTTCAGGGACAGTGTTTTGCGACTTACCTGCTGGAGATGAATTAAAAAAAAAACTTTCATGATTACAATTTTCTTTTTAAATGTTGGCAGGTTTGTTTGTGGATATTAAATAATATCTGGAACCCAAAGGAACATTAGATAGTTCAGCTTGTTTTTGTGCGTCTGTTTATATATATAATTTTATTTTTAGCTCTATATGTAATGTAATATATATTTTTTCAACCAGTCTGCAAAGTAGAGAATCAAAGAAACATTCTTACCTCTACTTTTTCTGATCATCAAAGTGCTTTCAAGCCTAAGCCCATCTTCAGTAAAGTTTTTAAAATTATTTTTTATTTAAAATATACACAAAATTATAAAAATTGTTTTTTTATTAACAAAGCAATATTTTATTAACAAATAAAAAATAACTAATTAAGCATTTATTAACAAAGCAATAGCATGCAGAGCAATGGCTCTGCATATATTTTCTTTGGAAAAATTTTTCTGTTTCAGGAAGATATTAATATCAGATGTGTAAAATTCAGACTATATGAACAATGTATCAGTACTATATACTCTACATGTAAGCTTTTGAAACTTTTTCGTCTATTGTGTTGTAGTAGGTCATAATTTGTTGGGTATTTAACCAATTGACATCAGTTTGCTGTTTTTGGCACTGTATATGCTGCCAATTTCAAA
>JAAAKQ030260864.1:0-17290 GCA_010016005.3 Zanna intricata | reverse complement strand
TGTTATTTCTCTTAACTTCTATGTAATATAAATGCCATGCACATAAATACATTATACACATGTAAACATTATTTTTTCAAATAATTAATTATTAATTAATTATTTTAATTCAAATTTGTTCATGAATTTAAAGATTTTTCTGATGATCTACTATTAGTGAAATAATCAGCTTAATTTGATTATTTAATATATGCTCCTTTTGTTTTAATAATTCATTACTTTTTCAAAATGCATATTTTTCTGCTATTATTACTGACTTCCAGGATTTTAACAATTAATGTTATTACAGATAATAAATTGAAAGGTAAATGTAAATTAAAAATAAATAAGCTGACTTTGAGAACAATAAACTGATAGTTGTATTTCTAATTTATCTAACCAATAGCAATCATTCTGATCTTTACCATCAATATTAAAAGATAATTTTGTGTGAATAATGAGGCTCTGTACTGGTGATAATAAAATATTCTATTATTAAGGTAACGTTATTAGAGATTGAACAATGATGGTAATGGAATTTGTTTTAATAATTTTTCCTTCCTTTTTTTACATTTGACATCTCAATCTTGGTGATTTAATGCACAAAGTTTGAGACTATTCTGTTGTAGAAGATAAAAAATTCATCACTATTAAGTAATGTTATTAAAGCACACTGATTATCTGGTTTTCGGGCTGTAAGGGATATCTACTTGGGAAAATGAAAATGTGTTCATAAATAAAATGTGTGTATATGTTATTAAATATTCATATCTACAATGTTGTGTCTTTCTACATATATGACTACAACATTAATCTGAATTACCCTTCACAGGAATTATCAAATCAGATCGAATAAAGAAATATTACAAAAAGTAGTATGTACCTGTGTTTTTTATATATTTTGTATTTTTACATATATTTCTATGTATCTTTTTGAATTAAATTCTTACTTGTATCCCTCTAAGTAAAAATTCAACTGGATTTTTGATAAGTTTAAATCCTTAACCATATCATTTAGCTTGTCTTGCAATAAAAAAAGGGGCATATTTGGAATAATATTTCAGACTGTTTCATCTACTTCCATAATCATCCTCCTTCCTCATTACTATCTTAAGTAAGAAAATTTCCTGGATCCTTGTAAACTGCCAAGGCTTCACTGTTAGGTACAGATCTGATTGCCAATGGAAATGAGGGATATTAAAAACTTTTCTAAAAATATTCATATTTAGTTTAAAATTAACAAATATGATTAAGTAAAGTTTTCTCTACCCCCTCCCCTTCAATAAAGGCTAAAATAAGAAAAATAAAAATTTTTAAAAGCTCTTACGTATTTCAGCTCCATGGAATATATTATTTTCTCATTTGTATAAAAGTTATAGCTATATAGAAGAGAAAACGTGGCGGTCTGTAAATAGTAGGTATAACCAGTTTTCACTGAATCTTGATGATCCCAGAAAACTGAAAAATGGCATCAAAATTTTCACAATAAGATGTGCATCCGTATGTATGTTGTGTGGAAATTGCTACAGAATTACTTGAATGATTTCCACCAAACTTTGTTGTTGTATTTCTACAGTAGTGGCATTTATGTTATAAAATTTTCAATTTTAGTTTTCAGATTTTGTTTAATTAAGGTTACATGTATATATTTTTTTGGTAATTTTATAAATATTAATAAAGGAAACAACTTTTGTAAAAAAAGGTTTTGCTAAATTTCACTGCCACCCCCAAAAATGGTTTTAATTTTGCAGAGTTATAAAAGGTAGTACAAGGGATGATTCTCATTTAATTTTTAAAGTGAAAACTTTATTTAGTGCATTGTGCCGGACACTTTTGTGATATACTTTTGCATGGAAAAAAAATAACTCGCTCGTAATCAAAAATCGTCACCAAATGCTAAGCATATATATTAACAGTTTGTTTGGGACTGCGACCGCATACGCTGGTGATCAATAGCGCATGTGCATTCGCCGAATCAGTTGTTGCTTGGTCACTTATAGTTCTGACATCATGTAGTTTTCAACCGTCAACGATGGTCGAATGCTCTGTTTATCTATCTATGTTTCACTAACACCCCCAAGCCCCATACCGTGCGATCTACTCGACCCACTGCTGTCATTGCATACCTCTTCCAATCTACATTACCACTAACACAAGAGCTTCTTTTACTGTATTGAACGCGCCGATTATTTTTATCACCCTGTTTCTCTCTAGCTACACGCATGCGCGTGCACACATACAATTAAAATTGTTCATGCAATTGTTATGCTATGATTTTTAATGTCTCGTATTTGTGAAAGACATGGAGCGAGAATTTATACATATATGCATATAATATATATGGAATGAGAAGTAGGAGCAAAACGTCGGTGATTCCCAATACACTTCTCTTTCTTTCTGTATACTTACGCATATACGTAATGAAAGAAAGGTGTTGATTCCACTTCTCATTCTTTCTTCCACTCTTTTTCTCTCTTTTCTGTATACCATTATGCATATACATATACATTAATACAGTATAGAAAGACTGTTGTAGTTATCCACAACATGTTGCTTTGGAGATATGGTTGTGTACCTACACATACTGAAGTGCATGTTAAGTTGTTTATATAAAATTAATTTTAAAATAATTGTTTAAATTTAGTGTAAAAATAACAAATTTACAAGATATTTGGATTGATTTCATTCAAGAGTATTTATTTCATATTTTAGTTATTATAAACCAATTGTTTCATTTTTAGAAGAATCTAATAGTACAAATAATGTAAATATTACAGAAATTTTGGAAGATAATGATAATATTAATAATTAAACATCACAGAAAGAGAATAATAATATATTGTAAAAAAATATATAATTCATTATTAAAATGTAAATGTTGTCTAACATTTATTTAATAAAGAAAACCAATTTAATTTTTATATAATTTGATAATAAAAATTATCAACACTATATTATAAATAGATTTCCTAAAGAGTATTAATTCCTTTTAAATGAATAATCACATGCATTAGAATCAAATATAATTATTAACCAATGATCGGTACTCATTTTTAAAAAAATATTTTTGTGAACAATTACGAAAAAAAACATCTTTTGGGTAAAACCATTTACTAAATTGCACTTCCAGTCCAAAAAATTGTAATAATTTTAAAATGTTGTAAAAGATAGTACAGTGGATATTTTTCGTTGCAGTTTTTTCTATTAGCATCTTGTTGGATCAACAGATATGTTCCCCATCTAAGTAGGATCTTCCCTACTTAGCGGCCGGACTACTGCTGTAGTCATCTGCTATGTTGTGATGTCATAGGTGAGCGGTAGAATTAAATAAATGAATAATATTTAAAGTGACCGCTACTATTGCCACACCCGCGCGAATGAAATTTGGTATGTGCACATGCCTTAGAATCATTAAATTAAATAAGTAAATAAAAAATATTGTATTTAAATAAAATAATAAATATTTTTAATTAAGTTGTGTGTGTAAGCCGTGCATCAGAAAAAACGTGACAGGAAAGTCCTCCCAACTGTATTGTCAGGCTTTTTTAAAAAAATTTTAGACATTTTTTGATAGCGCTATATAAGAAGTATAAAATTCAAAAAAATATTTCAAACGAAGAGAAATACAGCAAAAGATCAAAAAACATATATTTCAGTTTTAAGAGGTGAGGGCTGATTTTTTTAAAATCCTTTTTATTATTTATACATGTATTGTTGGTAAAAATTTTGCTTTAATAAAGTTTTCTCTAAAATGCTTCTAAGAAAATCAAAATTGATTTTTTGTGATATCCCCATCCGTTAATGAATTTGAAAAAAATTAATACGATCATATATAAAAATATTTGACCCAAATTTGAAGACAATCTGTTTGGTCAATCCTGAGATTGAAGAAGTCCAAAAGCGGTGCTATTCACAACCATACATGCATATGATTTTTTTTATCTAGATGAACCAGTTAAACACTAAAACAAAGATTTGAAAAAAAGCCATTACATTTTTTATATGATCACCATATTTTCCTTTAGTATAACTATTCGAGTTATACTCATATTTGCCAGAAAAGTAAAAATATAAAGAAATTATCTTCAGTATCCATATGCGCCTTAAGCTTTTGTGAAATTCTGTCATTTACTCACCTGTCAATCTTATCAAAATAATCTTTATTGCTTAACAGTAAGTCTAGATAGAGCCTTTTCCGCAACTTCACATTTTCTAATTACTCATGGACTCTTTTGTATAATGAGGCAGAGCTCCATCTTGGTGGATGAACATTAAATTTAAAAAATTACATTGTTCTCAAGCTTCCTGAATGATGTAACTACTCAGGTTTTTTAAATAATTGTCATTAACTGCTCTTAGATCAAAGAAGTGAACTGTAATTGCCAACATAACAAAGTTATAATATATCAGACTGTCATCAAGAAGTTCCCAAAATCTAATGTTAGTCAAGTTTAGTCATTTTTTATATGTACAAAATTTCCACATAATTTTATCTGCAAAATCTTCAAGTTTATCTAGTGAACTGTTATGTTAGATTTCATGATCAAAAATGTAACCTGTCGCAGATTAAAAGCTACTCCTGAAGTAATAATTAAATTTTTTTTTTTTGAAAAACTTGAAAAGAGCCTTAATATGTATTGTTAAGATAAAATATATTGTTGTTCTGAATATTTATATTCATATATGTTTTTAACCTTGTAATGTGAATGCTGGTTTACCTTTTCAGTTAAATTTATTTATTTATATAAATATTATTTCTAATGTATTTCATGGGCTCAAGCAGATTTAGAGAGAAATATTTCATTAATTTTCTTAGGTTGTTGAACTTCTTATCTATATTAATTATTATAAAATTAAAACATACATTTTTTTAATAATTATGAATTATCTTCCTTCATGAAATTAAAGGGTATTAAAAATATAATGTTTACACTATAAAAATTCGTACTAATGATTTCTATCTTTTAATTCATAAAGTGTTGTTCTGGGAGAATAAGTATTGTGTTTATGAGGGGAAAACTGATTAATTTTACATAATTTATGTGGTCTTGTGATTTCAAAAGTGTTTTTAAAAATGTTTGTCTACCATGTACCCAATCTGTTGAATGATTTATTTGTTAAACCATTAGATCAAAGTACCTTATCAAGGAGAACATAAATACCTTTTTTACTGTATCGATTTTTATAGTTTCAGAGAACAAAAACAATTTTTATAGTAGAGGCTGGAGTTGAATCCAGATAACACTAATATTTTCAAAAATACTTAATTTTTTCTAATTTATTGCCTGTCTAAGTGTTTTGGGAATCATTCATAAACAAATACTGCTGATTTTAAAACCTATACGGATTTTTTATTCAGTTTTATAATCATTTTATTTTTAGATATTGTTGTTTGGCCAGTTAAGAAAAGAAATAAAAAATTTTTTAAGCAAACATATTTACAAAATTTGTATTTTTAGGCAGTGTACAAATTTACTATGTGGTTTTTATTAAAATGTTTGTTGTTCAAATGTAATTCTTGAACTTTAATTGAAGGGCAGTGCTCTGATTGATAGTACAGAAGTTGCATTTTAGATAGTGATAAAAACAGGAAGTTCATTAGATAAAGCTCTGTTTATGTTTTTTTTTGTATTTTTTTTTTTATAAATAAATTTAGCTGTATTTGATTACTATTATGAGATATTCAATTTTTTAATTTTTTCATTAAGTAGTTAATAGGGAATTTTTATGCCCTATGTTTAATTCTTAATTAGTTAATTTGCATGACAGTTTTAATAAAAACCTGTCTTAGAACCATTTACTGCTATTGCAAATTTGACTTTTCACATAGATTACTGCTGGTTGGTTAGTTTTTGAGCTTCATCTAAATATCACTGGTATACAAAATTTGATTTATCTGATATTTTGTAGTTCACCTGGCTTTTTTCACGTGTATGATTTTTACTATTATGATTTTTAAACTGGGTGTTGGCAATTACTAAATTATATTCTTGTAACACTCCATTGCCCTCTTTAATTCTTTTTACTCAGCCCATATTCACCCACAATATTTCCTTCCTTGCTTTTACCAATGCTTGCATTCCAATTCCAACTATTATTAAATTTTCATCCTCTTTTATGTGTTTAATTGCTTAATCAATTTCTTCATATACACACTCTACCTCATCATCATCATGGCCACTTGTATGCATAGAGACATTAACAATTTTTGTTGGCTTAGGTTTTGATTTATCATTATTATTATGATTTTATCATTATGCATTTTGAAATACTCTATTCTCTTCCCTAACTTCTTGTTTATTACGAAACCTACTCCCGCCTGCTCTTTATTTGAAGCCTAGTTTTTATTCTAAAATCATCGGACCAAAAGTCATTTTTCTTTTCCCACTGAACCTTGCTAATTCCAACTACATCTAAATTTGACTTATACTCCCCTCTTTAAATTTTCTAATGTACTAACTTTTTTTAGACTTCTAACCATTCACGCTGCGACTCATAGTATGTTATTTTTTAATTTTCTGGTGACCCCCTTCCTTAGTAATTCCCTAGTCGGAGATCTGAACAGGGGGACTAGTTTACCTCTGGAATATTTTATCAAGAAAATTGTCTACATCTTTGTTACATGATTATGCAGCGAGCTCATTTTCTTGGCAAAATATACAGCTGTAGTTTTCCATTGCTTTCAGCTGAACAGTACTCAGAAGATTAAGATGTGGCCGTTTAAGTCCTCTTGACCTATGCCCTTAAGTACTGAAAGATCTGCTACCCTCTTTCAGGAATCATTCCTTAGTCTGGCTCTCAACAGATTTCTCTCCTATATGGTTGCACCTTTGGTCCAGTTACTCTGTATCACTAAGCACTCAAGCCCCTCACCATTGCCATAATTACATGATTCATAGAGGAAGTGTTATATTTGGTTAATTCTATTAATCAGTTTTTAACCATAAAACAATAATGCAAGTCATAACACAAACATCACACAACATGACATGTGTGCAGTGAGTTCAGTATAAAATTACATAAAATAACATTACATCTTTAATTAAGAAACGCTTGTAAATTGAACTTTGACTGTAAATTCTGTCAATTCTGTTCAGGATAAGACAGTGTCTTCATATTATATGCTGTTACTGAGCAGTCAATTTAAGAGGATGACTAAAAGACACATGAATGGTCTTGTAATTTGGTGTCCCTATGGTTTGGTATGAACCAAAAGATTGCTTAACTGATTATTATTTTTATTTAACTTATGAGTCTGGAATTTCTAAAAAGTATAAGCACACTGTACTCTATTCTTCATTGGTATCTACACTGTACAGGTAACTATACCCCAAAGTAAATCCATTTCAGATTCCAAGGTTCCTGAAGACATGTATCACAAAAACAGTGATGAAAAAGTGAACAGTATGGAAGAAGATAGTCATAATTTTATTTTATTTTTTCTGCAGTTAATTTTTAATTATTTCAAAAATAGTGAATACTGCTTTATAATTGAAAATATAGTTCGATTTGTACATGCAAAATATTAATGTTTATAAAACTTTCTTCACTTCACAGAAGTAAGAATAATTTTTTTAAGAATTGTGATTATCATGTACATGATGTATTTGATTTGTGTTTAATGATTTCTTAATACTAGTGTTATAAAATACTTCATATAAAAAAAAAATTTTTAAAATGGTATAAGCAATTTATTTCCTCAGGACCTTTTCCTGCATAACATATTTATACTAAACATCTTTATTTGCTTTAGTAAGACTGTTATATACATTAAGCATATATTAAATGATTGAGGTAAACTGTATTTCAATTGTATTGTGTATGTTATTTTAATTGATCAATAACAAAATGTGATTAAATGTTTTTTTTTTTTTTTTAAAAAAGATAAAAGATTATTTACTTTCTAACACAGAATGAGCAGAAAGTGAAGTTTAAAAAAAACAGTTTATTATTTTCTGGACACTTAAAATTCTTATGCTTTCACAAATTCTTTTCTTCATAAGTGGTGATGCTCATCTTAAGTTGTTAAAAAATTATTTAATATGCGTTCAGAGCGAGTTTGTTCAGGGCATTACATGTTGTGTGTAAAACTGTCTTGCAGTTAATGTATTTGAGGTATGCTATGAAGTGATTAGCGAAAGTTAATTCTAATGTGGGTGGATCTGGTTTGTCTGATGTAGCATCTAGTACTGTTATAATTGACAAAATTACATACCAACTATTACATGAACAAACTCATTATAGATTAAATATACTACTTGACTATACTTCATGTACTTTGGTCTAGATGTGATTCGTGAGAGTAAATTTTAATTAAATTATTTTATTTAATTACTTAATTTTGGAGTGAAATATGCTAGTAGTGATTATATATTATGTTAAAATGTAAATTAACCCCTTACAAAATCAAAAAAATTCTGATGTGGACATCACATAACTTCCTTGAATGCTTATTAGATTACATATACATATTTAAAAAAAATGAAAAGTGCTTAAAGTTGTATTTCATTAATAACTTTGGATATTTTGTTATATTTTTTATTGTTATTATTGGATTATTATTTATTATTATTATTGTGAACATTTTTTACAATCAGAGGTTAAAAATTATTAAATCAATAGATTTAAATAAAAAATTTAAAAAAAAAAAGATGAAGTTGATTTGAACCAATGTGTCTTTCCCTTTTAAGATCCAAATATTTTATTAATTAAAATTTCATTTGGCTATAATTCTGGAACCCATGAAAATTAGTACCACTTATGATATATCATTGAAAAACTGACAATGAGGGCTTATTACTGCAGTTAAGAAAAAGTCCAAAATCCAAATTGGTTTGGATTTTTTTGGACACTTTTGGTCGAGTTAATTGCAATCAAATGGGGAGATGCACAACTAGATGTAAAATAGCAGTCCTAATCCAAAATTTCAATATCCTACAGCTAAGCATTTTTGAGTTATGCAATATACATACATATGTACTTAAGTCGCACTGAAACTAGTCAAGATGGATTCAGGCACAATCAAAATGGATATTTCTGTTAAAATGTCTGAAAACCGAAATTTTTCACGATTTCAATACCTTCCTTTACTTTGTACAAGGAACTAAAAAAGGATTTGCTAATGATAAATAACCATTATTACATTGTGGATGAAATGATACTTGTATTTATAAATTAAAGAGATTGAATATTTCATTCAGTGTGAGCAACAAATAATAATTTGAGCAAAAAATTTGTTTACACAGTAACTGAGCAATAATTTTTGCACAGTAATTGAGCAATGTCAAGAAATAATTTGAGCAGTGATGCATAGACTTTATGTGATCAGAATATATTTTCTTTCCACAGTAGTTTTTTTTAATACCAGCTCATCTCATAATTGTTACCTTTACACATTTATTTATTAGGAAGGTATAAAGCTGGTAACATTTTTAAAACGTAAATCATTGAAAAGGAAATTAAAAATTTTTGATTTTAAAATTTTTGTTAATTAAGACAAAGGTTCTTTTTTAATAACTTTTATAGAGTGAAATAGCTAATAGTTGAAAAACAGCCAATAACTGGAAAATTGCTGGTTGAAAAACAATCGAACTTTGTGAAGACTCTGAGAAAGCAGTTATTCGCCCATATTTTAAGATTTCTTATTTTTTTGTGCATTTCACATTTGTATAAAAAGATAAGGTCATAGATTGAGGTCAAAAAAATTCTTCTGAGGTTTTATTTAAACTTCATGAAGACAAATTTCAGTATTTAAATGAAATCATGTAGACTACCAGAAAGGTAAACAAGTAGGTTAACAGAGAAGTAAACAAGCTCTCCCATGATTTTTTACCAATATTTTGAAATGATTATTAAGCTTTGAATTTATTGATTAAGAAAAACTACAACTTACGTATAACTATTAATATACCTTTTTTTTTTTTTTTTTTTTTTTTATTTTGTTTAACCTCTGGAACCACTGTTCCAGAGGATATCTTCAGAGGATGAGATGAATGAATTCTAGCGTGTGTGAAAAATGCCTCCGGATGAAAGGCCGAGACGCTACCACTCGTGCCATGGAGGCCGGCTATTGCACACCTTGGATTATCAGAGTTATTACAATAAATAAATTTACTTGACAAGTATAATTAATTTTTATGCACTATTTACATGTTACATATTTTATTTGTTAAATGATTGAGCATTTGAGTTTGATGATTGAGCATTGTAATTAGCTAGCTTCTACACTATAATAATACAGTACATGTTACATGTAATAGAATGATTTTAAAGCAATGCAGCAAGCAATAAAGTGTCTATATTAAAAAATAGAAACAAAAACAGAAAATCAAGTTAACTTTTATATAATATTTCTAAATAATAATAAATATTATATAATAAATAGTTATATTACAAATGATAAACGTTATTGAATGACATCATATACAAAATTTTTGTAGTGGTTTATTTATTAGTACACCATTTTACTACTGTCAACAGATTC
Source organism: Zanna intricata (assembly GCA_010016005.3). NCBI lineage: Eukaryota > Metazoa > Arthropoda > Insecta > Hemiptera > Fulgoridae > Zanna > Zanna intricata. The sequence continues at coordinate 6,828 of JAAAKQ030260864.1, read as the reverse complement.
AAAGTTTATTGACAAGTTAGTTCACCGAACAGCCACTTTTGAGATGGCTTTGCCTTACCGTATGAAAATTAATCATGTGTAGTTCATATATTATTCATATGTATATATTTTTTGTTTTTATTTTCTAATAACAATAATAATGCCATTACAATATATTAAAACTAAATAGATTCTTCATTTACTGTGTTGCCATCTAACAAAAAACTCAACCATATAATCCTTATCTATTTCAATTTCTTATTATTCAGATAGTATTCATTAGAATTTTATTTCAAAAATATGAAATGATTCTCTAAAATATTATCATTGCTTTTAGGCATAAAAAAGATTTTATAAAAACATTCAGGGAAAAGTTTAAAATATAAGCTACATGGTAGCACAAACTGATCCGTAATTTACTTTTTATAAAAATATTTGTTCTGAAATTTTGATTATCGTGCAAAAGAAGAAAAAGTCAACTGATCCTTTTTTTGTAAATACAATATATATATATATATTTATGAAAACTTTAGGACACCACACATTTTTTAAATTTAATTTAAAATTAATGAATTGGCTTCTAAAAAGCTTGCTATATGCTAAGTGGCACTTCTGTTAACACTAGGAATCACACTTAGAAATCATTATCAGTTTCATTCCATGAAGAGATTCATCCAAGAAATTCTATCTTAGCCTGTAAAGTATGGTTTAAATCAGAAATTTTATTAGTTAGCTGTCTTTTTAAAATAAACCCAACTTCATTTTTATCAAATATATTATTTATTTAGATTTGAATTCATCATCTGTTTATTAAGTAACCTTGTTCTTACCCTTTTTATGTAATTCTGTATCATTAATTTGTCCACTTTTTCTGTCAGCTTTACACTTTCATATTCGACAACATATATAATTTAAAAGATTCAGTATCCTAATAAATCAAGTAGTAAGCAAAATAAAGACTATCTACTATGACTAATAATATAGACAAACACTATTATGATTGCAATAATGTGATCATTATTGAATTATTTACTATTATCTAAAATAACAGTAAAAAAAAATACTGAAGTATAATCTCAGTTGCAGAATTTAAAAAAAAATTACTTTAGACAGTAGGCAAATAACTGAAGTTGTGAATAATGAGGGACTACAATATATACTTAACTACAAACTGAAGATATTTTAACTACAAAATTCTTTTAAGGTGTGTAGAAATGTAATGTGTTGTTTACAAAATATAATTCTGTTTCTGTTTTGTATTTTGAAATGAGTTGATTTAAATTGGCGTACAAGTAGGATGCATTTTTTTGAAAATAGAATGTATTGTCTATTTAATTAATGTTGCAGTATAATGAAAACTAAATGTATTGATGATGATGATGATGAGCATTTGTTCATTATCTTGGCAGTTACAGAAGCCTGTATGAGACAGGACATTGCCTGATACTGATTATTTATTTAGAAATCTGCCTGCTATCATTGTGAAAACGTATGTTTTAGACAGTACATTTTGTATTCTTTATTATACCATACAGTTAATTGTGATTTACTGTGATATTTTTTTTATTATATCATGAAAGGATATTATTGCAAATAAAGTACATTAGAAATGTAACTTTGTAATTCATTGGTGGTAATTCTCTTAGTTCTTTCGTATACTATGTAAATTGCATCTAAGACTACGTAATTCATAAATAAAAGATTATTTTTAAATATTGTTAGTGTATTATGTAGTACATAATGGTTAAAACTGTAAGCTAACTACCCAGTTTAACAGAAGATGATTTTAAACATTACTAAGGTTTTTCAAAAGTGATTTAATTTGTACATCTTTTGAGAAATTTTTCTGAGTATAAATACATAATAACATTATTTTTCAACACTGCTATGAACCAAACACTTATGAGTTAGTCGATTTTTAATTCTTTTCAGCAAAGATAAGTATTTTTTAATTATTAGTTTTTTGATTTTGGTCCTATGGGCAACATAGTTTTTATCTTCCGTTTTCTTTATTTTTTCTCATTTACACTCTTGCTTTGGCCTATCCTACTTCTTTTTCCCTTTTGTCTTTCCTGCTTTTATTTCTTCATTTATTTATTTTATTCATTTTACTTCCAGCAGTTTTTCTATTAATTCACCTTGCAGGGATTATAGTTTAGGCGACTTCCCTCGGAAGTGCTGTTTCTTGTGGCGCGCTACTTTCCAGGCAGGCTAACCTATTTATCTCATTTTTTTTCCGCTTCCCTCATCTTTTTATTAAACTAATCATAAATAGAATATTCCTAATAATAAAGCAAGCTAATTAATTACAAAAATGAATATAAATAACATAAATGTAAAGAAAAATAATTTATAATAATATTAAAAAAGTAAATAAATTAATAAACAAACTAAATTATACTTTAATAATTTAAATTTAGACAAAAATTGAAATAAACTTACTAAAAATTATTAAATTAAAATTATGAGCCTTAAGAACATGGTTGCTGTTACAAGCACACAAAAAAAGTGTCTGGAGATAAAGAACAGACTTGCTGAGCTTAGGTTCTAATAGAACTCTTTGAGGTGGAAAGAAAAATTAAGAGCTGCTGTGGATGCTTCCATGAACACTGCAGAGTCTGATGAGTAAAGAGTGATTTCTACTAGTCCGTAAGAGCCCAAGACCGAAAGGAAGAAGAAAGGGGATTCTGGTAGCAAGAAGGAATCCTACCATCCACGAACGGGACTCACCCGGGCACTCATCTAAACTCAAATAATCCACGAAGGGAACCGTGAACACTCATGGAAAGTAAGAAAGGCAGAAAGAAAAGGCAGGCTCTGAAGATAAAGAGGCTGCAAAGAAGCAAAAAAAATCAACTAGAAGCTTCCAACCAGAGCACCAAAAACAAGTAAAAGAGAAAGAATCGTAAAAAAGCGATCCTCATAAAAATAAGACCTAAGGGAAAACTTATGCCAAAACGCTCAGTCAAATCTGAAAGGGACTGAAACTGGAGGACCCTGAGGCGGAAGTAGCGGTAATTAGAAAGACCAGAACGAGGATATATTCTGATCGAGCTCGGGAGCGCCACCATGGAGAAACGGACCTTTCAGTGCTGCCCTGAAGGCTGAAGCTAAGCCCTAGCTCGCTATCTGGAACCGCGGGAGGCCCTGAAGATTTGGACTGAGTGATACAGACGAAGAATCTGGACGCAGCACTAAGAAGAAATCTCGGAGATATAGGAGACTGTATGGTTAGCGTAACTAGTGCTAATGTAAGGGAGCAGAAGATAGTAGTAGTAGAGATTGGCGAGAAGTTGCTCTGCTGCGGTGGCAATTTTTAGTTCTTATCTCACTCTGAATAAAGTCCTCTTATTGATTGGTGGAGTTTAATTTTTAATTTAGATGTTTATTTTCCTGAACCTTTTTTTTTTTTTGTTTTCATATTGTGAATGACCTGATAGTGGATTTCCGCCGTTAGGTTGATGCTCTGGAAGATGTTGCCCTTGATGCCGTCGGTGGGTTGGTGGTAACTGAGGACTTCAAGCCCACTGTTGTTTTACGTTGATTCATTTGCGAAATGACATATGAATGTCACAAACAATGGGGTGTCTGTAGTACACGTCAACGACTAGTAAAGCACTCATGAAATCTGAGCAAACAAGAACTTGTAGAAATTTTGGGCTAATTATATTTAAGACCTTATTAATGACATATAGTTCTGCAACGAAAATACTGGTGATACTAGAAAGGCTAAACATGTATGTTTTGTTGCCAACTACAAAACCACATCCAACAGAATTAACGTTTCTAGAGCCGTCTATATAAATTGTAACATCAGGAAGTCATACTATTTATAATATTCATTTTGTAAGATACCGGTAAACCACGTTTGGTTCTTTTTATTATACTGACAAAGATCAAAGCAATGATTAATGAGAGAAAGCCACCAAAGAGGGTAATAACATGGAGCAACAGTAAATACTGGAGGTAATTGTACATTTAGACCTAAGAAAGGGCTGGGTGTTCTTCCAGATTAGGCCTAGGGCACGGTTTCCTCGCTGTTTCAGGTGCCTAGGTATGGGTGTAAGGGCCCTGACAACAGCCGGGTATGCAATAATTTAATTTCTTGCGGGACAGGAAAGCACAAGGCTAAATCGTGTGTGGCAGTTAGGTGGCCATACTCCATTGCCTACGTATCTAGCTCTTAGGGGCTTTACATCTCCCATTCTCTATTGCCTCAGTCAGGATGCCACCGATGTGAATGTCACGAATGACATTCTCATCCGTGTACTAATACTAACCTAAATGAACGCACTTATAGTGGTTTCAAATAAGATCATACGGATTGAGCTGTTCCACCCTAACCTACCTGAAAAGATAACCAGATATAACCACCAGAACACTAAATTACCCAAAAAAACAGATAAGCATCAAATACTAAAACTGACAAACCACAAACGTAATCAAAGACAAAAGACACCATGATAGAAAACAAAACAATAGACACCAACACGTCTTAAACACAAAAATAAAGACAAAAGCAATTACAATCATATACGATCCGGCGACATAGTATGTCCCGCGCACGCTTGTACGCAGGACATTCATCTGATCGACAGATATGCTCGGCCGGTTTCCTAGTACGAGAACAGTTGGAACATTAGGGCGACTTTCCTTCCCTCTTTATCAAGCAGTATTTTGCATGGTGGCCATCTTTTCCACAAAACGAACGTACTTCTTTTTTTTTTCTTAAGATTTCGCTGTGTGTCCCAGCCCAAAATAACGATAACAACGACTCACCTTGACGTAATCCTTAACCCTACAAGATGTGAAATCTACAAACACTCGACCTTTCTCTATGAAAATTTTACGTAATACTTTATCGCATTCTGTAATGTAATGGACCTCGCCACCTTCCCTTTTACCAGCGTGAAATATGACCATGGCGTCCAAGAAGCCTTCTTCGCCAAGTTATCGAAGTACATCATATACGATCATATGGGGCCGCAGAGGCTTGGCACCAAGAGATTTAATGGTGTATAGATTCACCTCTTCATGTCATCTAATATTCTATTAGTTTCACTGTTATTCGCTACGATTCTTATACCCTTGGAATTTTCTTTTAAACTAACGATTCGTAGAGCCTGATTCTTAGCCTCTAGCTTTTTAATAATATCTCCTGTAAATGCCTAAGGAGAAAAACCAGTTGTCTTATCAATCAGTAAAACCTTGACGACGAAACTGGGGAAGTTGGAACCACTTCTAAAGCCAATTTCTTCTTACTTAGTGGCGTCGGTGGAGAATCAGTAGATAATTTCCGCCGCTCGTCCATTCCAGCCTTGAAGCCTTCGATGTACCCCAGAACCTATCGTTCCATTTAATCGTCAGAAGGTGCAAGAATCGCAGCTTGCGCAATCGAGAATGTAGATATGAACGTGAGAATGTTATCGAGAATGTATATATGAACGTGATAATGTTATCGAGAATGTATATGTATATCATCCTCAATTCATCCTCTGAAGTAATACCTTACGGTAGTTCCGGAAGCTAAACAGAAAAAAAGAGAAAAAACAGAGGTGGTAGGAAAGTTCAGACGGAAGAAGAGGAGGTCAGCACCTTTACCATCGACCTCATAAGACGAGGGTGTGCAATGGACATCCATCCGGGAACAAAACCCGAAAATAGTGGCGTTCAAAGAAGTGAAGGGCAGACCTAGCAGTTCTGCCCCGCTGGTCAAGGAAGTCTAGGATGACCTGCGCTATCTTATAAAGTTCTTGAATCTACCTGAGCGTTGAAACAAGGAAGACGATTCTTCCTAAAGTTTTGAAGGAGAACTAACTCTCTGCCTTGGCAGAAGGGTACTAAACTTTAGCCTCTAAGCCCAAAGGGGTCAAAGTTGTTCACAAACCGGTCCTGGTTCCAGCACAGCCCAGGCGCTATGCTGAGGTAGTCCGAGGTAAGCGGGAAGCCAGCCAGGCTAAGAAACCTGAGATGCTCTTCGTGGGCAAAACGGAGGGCGGCTCCACCAAGCGCTCCAAAGAGTTGAAAAAGTACTTAAATTTTCCTTCGTGACAACCGGTCACGAAAACACCAAAGTTAAAGGGACATCAAAGCGACCAACAAGAGTGTAGTGGTTGTCGCAGAAAATATGGAGGCTGTTCGGGTCATCACCGAGTCGCAGGCAGTGAAGAAGCTTGATGGAAAATTCGACTCCAAGCAAAACGTAGGCCCCGCATCATTGTGTATGACATAGACTGGAGCCAATCCGATGCGGAGGTTCTGTCTCTCATTACAAGGCAGAACGCGAATCTGGACGAGGCTTCGTAAAGTCTGTAGTCTAGTCTTCAAAACTGATAAAACGTGTTGCCCAGTGGTATCACGACGTGTTCGAGGTAGGTGCTGGTCTGTTTCAGAAGTTCAATACTCTGGTCTCTCTTATGCGAACAGAGTATTACGTTACTTAAGGCTTTCTTTGGTACTGTTTCAACTGGGGTCGAGTGTGTACCTTCCCCAGTTTGCGATATTGCTGACGTTTTTTGCTGTTTGTAACGGTTTCGCCTCTTGGCAAAAGTAGACTCTCGATTCCTCTTTTCAGGGATCGAAGCCAGAGTATTAGGCGATTGACCTGTTCGTGTACCTGCCTCATCGTTGGTGAAGAGAGTGGCAACGACTGCTGGTTGTAAGTCCCCGTAACGAGTAGAGGGAGCTTTTAAATATCCCTAGTCCTGCTCGCGCTCCTTTGAGCGGGGGCCGTTATCCGTGATTGCGTGTTGGTTTCGATCAGCAAGTACTCGATCCAGTAGCGGCTAAAAGGTACAAAGAGCGACAGGGGAATACAGAAGGTCCCCGGCTGCCCGTAGCTCGCTGCGG
>JAAAKQ030260831.1:0-10765 GCA_010016005.3 Zanna intricata | reverse complement strand
AGATACCGGTTAGCAGACGCTATGACGGCGCGGGGCAGGCTCAGTCCGGTTACTTATTATACAGACCCTGTATTTAAGAAATTATTTTTTATTTGTAAATATTAATTCTAAATCATTATTCTGCATGTAAATTAATTCAGCAAAATATCAGGACACATATGTTCCTTAAAGTTAATAAGAAAATTTATTTTGCTTGTGACTGTTTAGGGGAAGAAATCCACCAGTTGAGTACAACATGATAATGTTATATACCATTTGTGGAAAATAATATGCAATTTATTAACAGTCTCAAACAATTCTGCAGCATCTATATAAAAAAAAAACAAAAACCTCTTGCATGAAACCAAGATAAAACACTAAATCTGACAGAACCTTTTACTTTAAAATTATTTAAATAAAACAAATTTTGGAATTCCCTTTATGGCATCTTTTAGCAAGTGAAACAAGTCAAGGGTGAAAGGAATTGTGTAAAGTAGAAAGAGTAAGGGGTAAATCTGTGTCAGCATAAAACCTCTAATTCTGTCCTTTGTAAAGGGTTAAAGTAACTTTTAAAATCTTTGGAGAGCACGATTGTTCAGCCTACATTATATAATTTTTTTTTATTTTAGCATGAATTCCAATATAATACAAATTTTTGTATATAAAAGTCTTTTATTAATAGCTTTTTGAAACAAATAATTATCAATATTAAAATCAATTATCTTTCTTGTTTATTATCTTGTTTTATTTAGATTTAAAATTATTTTAAATCTAAAACTTATCTTTTACAAAGTAATGTAAGATGTCAATAACTAAATTGGGGAGCACTCTTCAATCGTGTTTTAAGCTTCTTGTTCGATCTTACTCAAGTCAGTTTGCCATTTATCTCTTTCTTTCTCTCAACTTTCTGGGCTTAGATTTGATCTTGTTTCAGTCATCTCCCATTGCAAAATTCTCTTTGCCATTTTCCCCTCTTTCCATTCTATTCAAATGACTAAATAAATTTAACCTAATTCTTTGGTTCTTTATTTATGAATTTTTCATACTGTTAACTTCTCTAGTAATTTTTTACCAATTATTTTTCATCTGTCTCCCCATAATACTTGTTAGAAACTTCATTTCCATCTCTTGGTTCATTCCTTCCTGTTACTGAATTTATCTCTACAACATAATATAACTTGGAACAAAGTATGTTAATTCTACATCATCTTACATACTTCCGGAATTTTTTCCATTTCACCTGTCCAATACTCTAATTCACCATTCATTGATTCAATATGTTATACGTCTTTAGATCCTAATTAGAAAAATCTCTCTTTTCAGAGCTGCAATTTTACCTTATTTCAAGCTTTTATATCGCACTCTTAAGTCTAAGCCTTGGGGAAACAAGTATAGAGCAGTCTTAATATGAAATGAAAACTTGTAATGAAGAATTTAGGCATAGTTTTTTATTTTTTATTTATTTATAATCATTACAAAAGAGCAATTGATTTGATAACTACAATAGATTTACCTGACTGTATAAAACATAATATATTTATATAAAATATTATAAATAGATAATAAATATATTTTAAAACCGCATGACAAACTTTAACATTAAATAGAATATCAGAATATAAATAAAATATATATTAAAGTATTACAGTAAAATGAAAATTCAGCCATTAAATTAAAACCAGTGGTTTTATCAATCACCATTTAAAATTTACTTTAAAACATATTTTTAACATATTCAATAAAATTGATTTACAAAATAAAACTACAATTATTATTTAAGTATACTTTGTATTTATTAATCATCATATTTAGAAATTTATAAATTTTATCTCATAAGTATGTAAAGGAACAAAGTGATATGATAACAATCAAGTAAATTTGTAATAAGGTCCAGGAGAAAAAGTTCCAATATCCAATTAAAAATATTTATACAGATGCAATGTAATTTAATTCTTTAGGGTCAGAGGTTTAGTATAAAACTGGACTGGCGATTAAATGTTTTTTTTTTTTTCACTGGGTATTGGATATCCAGTCCCCATTATTATTATTATTAATACAGGCTTTTATGATTTAATTTACATATTAATATTTTTAATTTTATTTTTCACGCAGAGTAAATAAAATAATGTATGTGATTAAATATTTCCTGTTTCTTTTCTATCTTAAATTTTTAAGTAATGTGTCACTCTAACACTGTATTCATCAATATTACGCAATATTTACATTTGGTTTTCAGCACTGATAATCATTTATTGATAACTCATATATAAGCATTATTACATCTTACATTATTATCTTTAACACCTCAATGTTTGTTTATAATTCGTATATTTCTCATTATTTTGTTGATAAAATATATTATTTTATCAACAATCCTGTTCAGTTTTATTTATCAACTATTCTTTTAATATAAATCAAATGTATGAACACAGTTATATGCTTTGATCATTGTGTCTAATTATATTCATACTGATATAGATTTTTGCACATTTATAATTTTATTTTTTTTTACATTTAAAAATTCAATTTTGATTATTAGCATATTGTTAAATTTAACTATAATTTGATACAAGATAACAGATAAATATAACAAACATAATTTTATGTGGAAGAGGGATGCAATAACTTTATATAGATAGTTTTGATTCAAGATTATTAATGAGAGTTTGTTGAATATTTTACTGACATTCAGTAAGTATTCAGTAGTTTAGTTAAGATTACCATGATTCTGAAGCATGTATAAAGATTTTAAAATATTTTCTAAACAAATTTATCATATAAGTTGTTTTTTCTCTATATTTTACTTTAAAACACTGTTGTAATTATACGTTTGCTTGTTAAAAAAAAAAATTAACTGAAAAAAGTCCATTTACTGAAGTAATATAATTTTCAAAATAACAGTAATAATACTATGACGTTTGAAGATAATACTTCTAAAGCATAAGGTAAGAATGATTTTACTGCTAAAATGGTATACAAAAGTTAATTTTTAGAAACAAAATTATGAAAAAGACTTGAAATATAAATAATAAAAAAAGGACTAATAAACTGAGTAATACTCAAAATTATATGGTTAGTGTTGTTCACAATTCACTAAAAATTTAATTTAATAAAAGCTAAAAATTTAGCAAGGATTAGTTGATAGTTTATATTATTATGGGTTAATTTATTAATATAATCTATATTAGTGTCTGATATAAAGAACATGTATCATATAAATGTCAACTGATACATTTAACTTAGAACATCATTTAGAAATGTAATAAAAATGTGATTTGCTCACATCCAGGCTTTTAAGATAACAAAAGAATCAATGCTCTAAAAATATCTATTAGATTCAGATAAAATATAACACCATAATTATCCATAATAAGACTGTGATAAAAATGTATCTGGCATTACAACCGGCATCTGCAAAGGTCCTGTGGGGTATGGCAGCTGAGAATGAGCAGGAGCTGGTGGTTGAGGAGGCTGGTAAAATGCATGCACAGGATTGAAATTGCGATTGACGTTATGACTGTACTGTGGGGTTGAAGATCTTCTGTTGACCATCTCGGACATTTTATCAGTTTTTACTTTTCTAAGGTGCATTATTTTTCTTCTTGTAGTAAACTGTTCAAGGAATGATTCAACTTCTAAGTCTGCTTCTAAGAATTTTTCAGCAATAGCCTGTGACAGAAAAAATGTACTTAGAAAAAACCAAAACTCATGTAACTTTTAACAGATGTCATCTTATTTTTAATTTTTGTTGACGAATAGGCAAATTAGTTTATTGTATATAACTCAATTACATACATGGAAAATATATATACTGGGTAATATTTAAGTATAGAAACAGCTTTACAGTGCACATCTGAGATGTATTTGGAGACAGAAAGAAATTAGGTTCTACATAGTTAAAGAAAATTTGCATTAGGGTGTGTTTTTAATTTTTGTCTTTCATCTTGGATCCGTCATATTGAATCAAACTAAATTTTTTTTTAATAAGATGGAAATTTGACATATGATTTCGATTTAAAATTTTACATGAAAAACAATGGTGAAACCTGTTTTTCTGTTAATGTTGTCATTATTGACTTATAAGCATTCAAAATTACAATGATGGAAAAAATGTGTTAACAATAAAAGAAGGTAAAATACGTTGCATGAACAATTTTATTGCTTTTACATTCATAATATATAAAATAACAAATTTTAAACAGTGCTACAATATTGATAATAATAAAAAATACCTAATAATTAATACAGCAAAAATTAAACGGCTACATCAATTGATATTATTTATTTTAAAATTTTAAATAAATATTTTTGATCATAAATTACTAATGAAATAACTTTTGAAAACATACCATTCTACAATAAATGTTCAATATGCTTCCCTTTACAACTTGGCACTTTGCTAACCTCAAGTAATATTTGTTTATAAATTGTTGTATCATGTTAGGTGGTGCACAAGCAGATTCATCAATTATTCTTTTTTTCAATTTGTCAATGTCTGCAGGTTTGGTTTATGTTTCAGGTAACCCCAAAAAAATAATCCAGAGGAGACAGGTTTCGGGATCTAGCAGGCTACACTACGGCTCCTCTGTGATCTAGCCAATGATTTGGAAATTATTCATTTAAAATTTTCCATGCCCTTAGATAATAATGAGGTGGTGCCCCATCTTGCAAAATCCATACATTATTTAATTGGTGCCCCATCTTGCAAAATCCATACATTATTTAATTTTTTGTCCAATATTTTCCTGGATATTTGGTAAAATTCTAGTGGCTAACAAGTTGCAGCAAGCATCTCCTGTAAGATTGTCATCTAAAATAAACAGCCCTACAATACAATGATTAACCAATGGTTCCCGCCCAAATGTCCACTTTCTGAGGGTGCTGTATATGAGCTTCCAACATCCATCTGGATAATATTTCCTCTAATATCAACAGTTTTGCTTATTCACATCGCCATTTCACAAAAAAGTTGTTTCATCAGTAAATATTATTTTAATAGAAAAATTTATATCTACATCCAAGTTTTACATTATAATACCACAATACTCAAAATCATCTACTGAAAGTCTTGCACCAGGTGTAGCTTATGATGGTGAAATTTATTTGTTTTAAGAATTCTTTGAACTGAAAAATAACTGATGTCATGTTGGATGACAACTTTCCGAATCTATGACTGAGGGTCTTCAACAAAGGTCTGCAATACATTTAATGTCTAATGACTGCATCAGTTGTGACAGTTCTTGATCTACTGGTGCGAGGACAAGGACGATTCTTTACAGTACCAGTTTCTTCAAATCCCTGTACCATCTTGATTATAGTCGATTTACTATGAATAATAGAATAAATAAATGAATGAATGAATAATAGAATAATCTATTATTACTAAATAAACCACGTACCTCTTGCAAAGGTTGAACTCTGTTACGAAACACGTACATCATCAACAGAGTTATTCTTTTAATTTCACTTAAAGCAGGAATTGTTATTTGAAGATTTAAGACTAAATAAATGAAAGAGTAAACTAATAATAAAATTTTTACTGAAAAACAAATTTAAGTTTACAACTTCATTTTTACTAGGACTGTCAAATTTTAAGTATGCTGAAGTAAAAACGTGAAATGAGGAGTAAATAAGTTACATTTTTACAACATTATACAAACTGCAATGTTGTAAATTAACATTCGATTTACATAACTAAATTTGTAATATGTTTTTTAAGTATTTCCAGCTGATCTGTTTCATTTATGATAAGTAATAAATATCAGCTGATATTAACACTGGAAGTTAATTTTTATTCAGAAAATAATATCAGTTGATATAATCATTTAATTTGTTAATTATTAGTTATTATTATCAATATTATAAAACTGTTTAAAGTTTGTTATGGCATACCTCATGTAAAATGCAATAAATCTGGTCAAGCAGCACGTTTTATGGAAAATGATTTTTCTGTCATTACAATTTTGAATGTTTCTAACTCGATAACAAAGGCATTAACAGAAAAACAGGTTTCACCGCTGTTTATTAAGTAAAATTTTAAATTGAAATCATGTGTCATATGGCCACCTTCCTATTTAAAAAAATTAAGTTTGATTCAGTATGGCCGAAAAAAATTAAAAACCCACCGTAATGTAGATTTTTTTTTAACTGTGAACAACCCCATTTCTTTCTGCTTCCAAATACCTCTCAGATATGCAGTATGTATAAAGCAGTTTCCATATTAAATATCACCCGCGATATATATATATATATCGTAACCATTTACGCAAATGTATATAAATGCTGCACCACAATCAATTTCAGCCAGTCTCAGATGAGTGAATCCTTACTATTGCTATCAAATCTATCGTGAATGTGTATAATGTATTTATGTGTTAACTGCAATTCACGGTCATATTGATGGCAATAGATTTATACAGAATTAGAATAAATTTTGAAGTAGGCATAAGCGAGCATTAGATGATAGTAAAGAATCAACAAGTGCACAGATGAGAGTGGTTCTGAAAATAAAATCAAGAAAACATTCTCAAGAATACTTTAATTTTGGGTTTACCAGTCCTGAAGTAAATGAAGAAGAAAGGCCCCTGTGTATCATTTGCTCAAAACTTTTGGCAGCAGACAGCATGAAACCTAACAAACTTACACGATATTTAAAAATGCTTCATAGTGAGTTTGTTAACAAAACCCGAGAATTCTTCAAATTAAATTAAAATCATATGAAAAGCACCATCCTTTAAAAAAAAAATTTATCTGTGAATGAAAAAGCTTCACTTACGTCTTACAAAGTTTCATATAAAACAGCCAGATGTAAAAAGCCTCACACCATTGGTGAAGAGCTTATTTTGTCAGCTGCAATTGAGAATATAGAAACTATGTTTGGAGATAATTTTACCAAATGACTGCAATCCATACTTCCATCAAATGATACTGTGGCCTGTCGAATCAGTGATGCAGCTGAAGATGTATAGCATCAGCTTTTTGGGAAGTTTGTGACAAATTGTTTTCAATTCAGCTTGATGAGACAACAGATAGCAGTAAAGAAGCTCATTTCATCACCTATTTTGTGACAGTATGTCAACAGAACTACTTTTCTGCAAACCAATATAACTCAATGCAACACCACTTGCATTATTTGCTACCTAAAATGATTTTATAAACGAGGTAAACATAAAGTGGAAAAATTGCATCAAAATATGCATCAATGGTGCACGTTCAATGTCTCAAAGAGTCCAAAGTATACAAGAACTTGTGAAACAAAAATCTCCACAGTGTGTCTTGACACACTGCATGATCCACAAAGAAGCTCTGACTTCTGAAAAAAACAAGTCCTGGTCTGAATATTGTACTAACCATGGTTACAACCATAGTAAATTATATAAAAAGAGACCCCTAAAATCAAGAAGTTTTTCTGCACTTTGTAAAGACAAGGGTGCAATACACTCAGCATAATTATTTATTGCAAGGCAAGATGGGTATCATGTGGAAGATTTTTAAAAAATGTTTATGAATTCAGAGATGAAATCGCCATCTTTCTAGAAAAGGAAAAGTGACCAGAAGCCAAGAAGTTTCAAGATGGTTTATTTGTGGTGGAATTGATCTATTCGGTTGATGTATTTGAGAAATTAAAAAAAAACCTTGAATCTTTAACTCCAAGGGCAAATGCACATAAGTTGGATAAGAGTGATAAAGTTAATGCTTTTTGTATAAAATTGGAATTGCGGACAAGAGATTTAAAGGAAAAAACCTAGGAATGTTTGCAAATGTGGATGAATGTGTTAAAACTTATAAGGTTGAAGAACAACATGAGAAAGTTGTTTTTGTAACCAGTGAAAATCATTTAACCATGGGGGCAAAGAATTTAAAAAAGTATTTTCTTGCAAATAACTTGGTAGCAAGATATGAGTGGGTTAGAGATCTCTCCTATTCAGATCTCCAGGTGGGGACTACTAAGGAAGGTGTAACCAGAATATTAAAAAATAACATTCTATGAGTTGGAGAGTGGAATGTTAGAAGTCTGAAATGATTGGTAGGTTAGAAAATTTAAAGAGGGAAATGGATAGGTTAAATGTAATGTAATAGGAATTAGCGAGGTTCGGTGAGAAGAGAAAACTACTTTTGGTCAGGTGATTTTAGAATGATTAACTCAGCATCAAATAAAGAGCAGGAAGGAGTAGGTTTTGTAATGAACAAGAAGATAGGGAAACGAGTAAACTATTTCAAAAAGCTTAGCGATAGAATCATTGTAATAAGGATAAAATCAAAACCTAAGTCGACAACAATTGTTAATGTCTATATGGACAAGTGTCCATGACGATGAGGTGGAGTGCTAATATGAAGAAATTGATGAAGCAATTAAACAAATAAAAGTGGATGAAAATTTAATAATAGTTGGAGATTGGAATGCAAGCATCAGAAAAAGCAAGGAAGGAAATATTGTGGTTAAATATGGGCTGCGAAAAAAGAATGAAAGAGGGGACTGACTTATTCAGTTTTGCACGAAGTATAATTTAGTAATTGTCAACACCCAGTTTAAAAATCATAATAGAAGAATATACCCATGGAAAAAACTGGTGATACTGCAAGGTATCAGGCAGATTACAACATGGTTAAACAAAGATATAAAAATCAACTCCTCGATTGCAAAGCATATCCTGGAGCAGACACTGACAGCAACCATAATTTAGTGATAATGAAATGTAGATTAGGGTTTAAAAGCCTGAAGAAATGATGTCAGATATATTGTTGGAATTTAGAGAAGCTTGAGAAAGAGGAGGTAAAAAAGGATTTTGAGGAGGATATTGCACGAGGTTCGAGTAAAAATATTAAAGTTAAAAATACAGAAGAATGGGAGAATGTTAAAAAAGAAATTTTTAAATCAGCAGAAGCAGACTTAGGCAGAACAAAAGGAACCAGTAGAAAACCTTGGATATCAAAGGATATATTGCAGCTGATAGATGAAAGCAGAAAGTATAAGAATGATAGTGATGAAGAAGGTAAAAGGAACTATCGACAATTAAGAAATACTATAAACAGGAAGAAGAACAGAATAAAAAGAATAGCGAAAGAAGAGCGGATTAAAAAAAAGTGTTCAGAAGGGGAAAAAGAAATGATCATTGGTAAAATAGACAGAGCATACAGGAAAGTAAAGGAAAATTTTATAGTACATATATTAAAATCTTATGTGTTAAATAAAGATGGTATACCGATTTATAATACGAAAGAAAAAGTAGATAGGTGGGTGGAATATATTGAGTTATACAGAGGAAATGAATTAAAAACTGGTGTTGTAGAGGAAGAAGAAGTCAAAGAGGATGAAAAGGGAGATACAATACTGAGATCTGAATTTAATGGAGCATTAAAAGATTTGAATGGCAGAAAGGCTCCTGGGATAGACGGCATACCAGCAGAATTACTGTGCAATGCAGGTGAGGAAGCGATAGATAGATTATACAAACTTGTGTTTAATATTTACAAAAAAGGGGAAGTTCTGTCAGTCTTCAAAATGAGTGTTATTGTCATGATTCAAAAGAAAGCAAGAGCAGATAAATGTGAAAAATACAGAACAATTAGCTTAACTACTCATGCATAAAAAATCTTAACTAGAATTCTGTACAGAAGAATTGAGAGGAGAGTGGAAGAAGTGTTAGTAGAAGATCAGTTTGGTTTCAAGAAAAGTATAGGGACAAGGAAAGCAATTTTAGCACTCAGATTAATAGAAGGAAGAAAAACAAACCAACATACATGGCATCTATAGACTTAGAAAAGGCATTTGATAACATAAAGGAATAAAAATGTTCAGAATTTAAAAAAATTAAGGGTTTAAGTATAGAGATAAAAGAACAACTGCTAACATTTACAGAAACCAAACTGCAATAGAAATAATCAAAGAGCATAAGAAAGAAACAGTACTAAAAAAGAGAGTTCAACAAGGATGTTCCCTATCCCTGTTACCTTTTAATTTTTACATAGAATTAAAAGTTAATGATGTTAAAAGAACAGTTTAGATCCGAAGTAACAGTTGGAAGGTGAAAAGATAAAGATATAAAAATAGAAAGAAAAAAATTATAAAGGTAGAAAAATTCTGTTATTTGGGAAGCAGAATTACTAAAGATGGACAAAGAAGCAGCGATTAAAATGCTGAATTGCACAGGTGAAATGAGTTTTCAGTCAGAAATATAATTTGCTTACATCAAAAATTAATTTAAACATCAGGAAAAATTTCTGAAAGTAAATGTTTGGAGTGTAGCTTTATATGGAAAGGAAACGTGGACATCGGAGTACTGAGAAGAAAAGATTAAAAGATTTTGAAATGTGGATCTACAGGAGAATGTTAAAAATCAGATGGGTGGATTAAGTGACAAATGAAGAGGTGTTGCAGCAAATCAATGAAAAAAATAAGTATTTGGAAAAATATAGTTAAAAGAAGATACAGACTTATGGACCACATATTAAGGCATCCTGGTATAGATGCTTTGATATTGGAGGGATAGATCAATAGGAAAACTTGTGCAGGCGGCGACATTTGGAATATGTAAAACAAATTGTTAGGGATATAGGATATAGGAGGTATACCGAAATGAGATGACTGGCACTAGATAGGGAATCTTGGAGAGCTACATTAAACCAGTCAAATGACTGAAGACAAAAAAAAATACATTTTAAAAATATTTTCTTCTTGATATTGCACCTTCCATTTAGTGTTATGCCGGCCTCCGTGGCCGAGTGGTAGAGTCTCGGCTTTTCATCCGGAGGTCCCGGGTTCGAATCCCGGTCAGGCATGGCATTT
>JAAAKQ030260820.1:0-10765 GCA_010016005.3 Zanna intricata | reverse complement strand
ATGAAACGACTGGCACTGGATAGGGAATCTTGGAGAGCTGCTTCAAACCAGTCAAATGACTGAAGACAAAAAAAAAAGAAGAAAAAAAAAGTCTTTTCTCGTCAAATATTCCACAAGTAAGTCATTATTATTTTTAAAATCAATAGCCTAGCTGAAATAAAAATCATTCGACGGCAAATCCGGGAATGTTTCGCCTTTATCGGCCTTTTTTACACCTGTCATGTATTATAAAACTGTTTTTGGAAACATTTTTATTTATAATTAAATATTAATCCTACTTCCTTTCTTAAAAATGTTAAAACCAAACCTTAGCTTCAACCATCGACGTCCACCACTTTCTACAGGGCTATGAATATCATCTTTCAAATGGAATATTATTAGGTTTAGTTTGCCAATAAAGTAGATCAATTTAATTTTAAATCTGATACAGGTTGCGGGTTACAATCTGTGAATGACAGGTAAATAGTATCAGTGTATCATAATTAATATGCATTTAGGAGCGTGCAGTTACATTTATGTGCCGTTAAAAATATTCAATAATCCAGCATGCTCCGTTAGTGAATTTTCAATCATAACTCAGTATGTAAACCGACTTCAATTGACAGAATATTATATATATATATATATGTGTGTGTGTGTTTTTTTTTAAATATATGAAAAAATGCATTATGCTGATTAATTTTTATTTCGGATATAAAAGCCTTTCTTTACTATGACATCCAACTTTTGGCAATTCCTATTACAAAAATATTGTAACAAGACAATTAATTCAACGGAACTGAGTAAAGGATTCCTATCAATTAAGAAGAAAGTAGTAGAAAATAAAATGGGAGGAATCCAGAAAGGGGCTAAAAGAAACCCTTGTAGTAAAGATAACGGGTCCGTTTAACAACTGTCTTTTGTAATAGTTCCCACTGACACCTAAACAGATGTTGTTCTGTGAGAAGAGTTACTGGACCCAGGTCAGGAATGCATAGGAAACTAAAACGGCTTGGGCAATCGTTCTCATGCTGAATTGGCGTCCGGTCCGGCAGGTAAAGAGGTTAAGAGCATAAATACCGGGGAAAACCAGTTCACAGTCAATCAGCGAAATCGGTCTAAGCGAGACCTTATGATATCAATCTGCGGGGAGCGTCTGCGAAAAAGTGCTACGATAGAGGAGTTCTTATGCGAGTTTGAAGCGAGAGTATTCTGTGAGGTCAGTGAGGAGCAAATTTCTGGGGAATTAAGTTCAACGCGATTAAGGTAACATCACAAGTAATTCCAGTACACGAAAACAAGAAGTGGTTCGATGCGTTACTGTTAGACTATTAGTGAATGAGATAATGTACTACATTTCATTCATATACTGCTAATGTAGTTTTATTTTTTAGCGCAAAGGCATTTGAGTAAAGAACTTTATACCTATCTTATCTATTATATCATTGTTGTTAATACAAGCTTATTGGTTAAAAGTATTAAGACTAGCGGTCATGCTAATATCTTTTGTCAGTTGGACTGAATTCTGTTTTTCATTATTTATCTATCTGTGGATAAATCCGGACGATTACTTTAAATTATGTTTTGTATGTAATCACTATTTATTATTATTGTTTGCTGTTGCCATTATTGTTATTATTCTTTATTATTATTATTATTTATTTGTCTTTTTTTACTTATGTTCTTTTATTAATATATTGTAATAATATAATCATTTTCGATTGTCAGTATCTCAATATCCTGATTAAGCCAGGAACACATGACTATATTTTTCTAGCTTGACACGATCAGAACAGGACGGTCAAGCACAGTTTTAAAAAAAACAATCTATCTTCATGTCTTGTAGAGATGAAGATAGATTGTTTAGAGATTCCTAACGTCTTTTTTTTTCATTCTACGGTTGAATTTTGACTACTGAAGAAATGCTTTCAATTTTTAACGCAAAAAAATCGTTATGTTTCTGATGTATTTTTTTTTTTTTTTTTTTTTTAAGGAATAAAAACTTCCGATTTAGAGCTGATCCAAATACCAACAAAAATTACAACAGTTTTCCAAAACTTTTCTTCTTTTTTAAATGCAGTATACGTTGTTGTTGATTTATAGTAGATAATTTCTTTATATTTTTTTTTAAGGAGTAAAGAAACCAATCATATTTTCAAGTCTTAATTCTAAGTCTCAATATTATTCCAAAACTTCTCTAATAGGTGTAAAGTGATTATTTTTCGACTGAGCTTATTTATTCGGGACATTTTACCTTAAAAGAATAAATACGTAACGAATTTTTCATTGTAAATGTTATCATTGTGTCACAAGATAAAACGTCACCTCAGTCGTTAAGAATTTGATTACATAAGTATTCATCTATTAATGAATCAGGTTATAAATATTTAACTAACATACATTATCGCAGACCGCTGGGTTACACTCGCCTGCACACCGTACAGTCGACTGTATAATGTCCAAAACTCAATAATTAATATGGATCAGATGTTCTAGTGTAAAGCTGTTACTAAAACTAATAACTCGGATTAACAGTTGCAACTTGTTAACTATGTAATGGAAGGATCAAATAAGCCTAAGCGTTTATAAACCGACCATTCATTAGACGTTTAATGCATCACCTATTGTCAGTCTTTTTCTAGTTGTGTTAGGATACGTCCATCATGCGTAATTTTCTAATCGCATCATTAATTTTTACTGCAAATTAACGTTATATATATATATATATGGATTCCAAATTGTACCGTGTTATTTTTAATATTACGAATAATAACATTTTTTGTAATAAATAGTTAAAATTATTTTTTTAAATGTTAAGAAATCACAAATAAATCTCTTTTTATATTTTGACGTGTCAGTTTTATAAAGCCTAGGACTATCGAAACGGATGTTGTTTAACCATGACAACTAAAAGGAAAAATGAGAAGATTGTACAATAAAAAGTTGAAAAGTATATATGTCGAAATTTGTTTTTAAAAAAGAATTTTAATAATAATCGATACATCTATAACAGAATGTTTAATATTTTATGGAAAAAATTGATTTTGTTATAGAAAAGTGGAGACATTTACTATCTTAACAAGAATCTGTAGCTATAGTTATAGTTAAAAATTAGGAAATTCAAACCCCAATACAAAGGTAATGAGACAAACTGTAGCTTCGTCCCTTATTTTAAATTTTTATATGGAAGAAGCAATAAATCAACGAAAAGATCATTTTTTAGAAAAGATAATTCAAGTGAAAAGAACTTAAAATTTTAAGATTTGTTAATACAATGTTTTTGTTTCATCTGAAATTAGAAATGAGTTAGATGAATAATGCGGTGTAGGTAAAGTTAAGTATAGAAATTCTCTTGAAATTGAAGAGAGAAAAAAGGCTACGAAGTACCTCAAAAAGAATCTTTCTTGTAGATATAAGCAAGTAGACAGGATAATAGAAAATATTACACCAGTATTTTAGTCGTTTTGTTATTTAGGTAGGAAGATTACACAGGATAGAGAAAGTAAAGAAAATATCAAAAGCGGACATGCACAAGCCGACAGAGATTAATTTAGAAAGAAATTTATTGCTATTAAATTTAAGAGTTTTGGATCGGAAAGTTCTTTTATTGCCGCAGTGTTTAATTTACAATCGGTTCAAATTTACCCCGGAAGCACAAATTAATTTGAATTAGAAAAAAAATGATGTGGATGGAGGGGTTTACATTGAAATCCCTCAAAGAACTGTATATATATCTAATAGAGTATTCATTAATGTATAATAAACATAAATAAGTACATACAAAGCTGAGTCCAAAGAACATTAATCAAAGTCCAAAGTACAGAAAATCAAAAGAAAAAAACAAAAAAAATTAAATAATTTTGTCAATCACATTCATGATGCAAAATATCCTAGGGTTGTTGATTCATCTCAAATCTCCGAAAACATACAAATCTAATGTATGTAGTCGCTTTCGGCGCCTAATGTCCTCGTTGTTATCCAGGAAGTTAGCCGCAAGCCAGTTCAAATGTTGGCTCAGTCTACTGTTGTATTTTGTATAGAATCGCCATATCTCATTTCGAACTGGGGCAATCCTAGATAATCATGTATTTCAGTGGTTTTTGCAAACCACAGCGCTTCTGTTATATTTCTCAGTTTTTTTTTTTTGTGGAATCACTGTACAACTTCGATGTTATTCTCGCTTTTCTTACCCCACATTTGAATTCCGTAAACCGACCAAATCGGTTTCAGGACCGCTGAATACAGCAACTGCTAGTTAGGTAATGATAGTGTCGACCCCTTGCCTAGCAAGCAATTCTTCTCCCTGTACTTAATAAACTGCGTCCTTTTCCTCTTAACATGACTACTCCACGTCAGACAGTGATCCAGATATAGGACTGAAACAATTACAATAAGGATACCCGGGAAACCTTAAAATATTTTTAGCTATTTCGACAAAAATTTAATGTTTTTCTCTCTACCACACTGATATATTAAACAAAATTCTACTCTGCTAAAAGAAAATTGAAAATAATAATAAATCGAGTTTTAATTTTGTAGATTCAAATATTAAAGTATAGATCTCCTGTTCCTGATTGGTGAGGGTTCATTACCTCAATCTTTAAAATAATAAATTTTTCCACCAGTATTGTTTTGTGTCTCTTAGATTAAAAATATTAGAGTTTTGATTTAAAAAAAATTATGTATGGATGGGTGTTTAAGTGCTGATGTCTTTTACTTTATATCTCATGAAACATATAAACTATAATCTTGAAATCTGCACCAGATTTCATGATTTTGTAATTTTGTATTAGGATTGAATTAATTAAATTTCAGATAAGAATATCGAAGATAATTTAATGTAGAACTCCAAATAGATGTAGTCCTTTAATAGGTGAAATAATTTATCTCCATTTTTTACGTATATTTGAATAATTAAAATATATTGGCCAGTCCTAAAATTAATTTAAGTTTCTGGATGTTATTTTTGTTTAAGCTACATAAAAAGAAAGTAAAAATAAATCGTATATCTTATAATTATTTTATTTATTTTCAGTTCTAACAACATTCTGGATTTCATTTTCATTTCAAAAACCTATTCTACAAAATTTAATTCAAAAAATATACTGAAATTTAATAAAGAATTTCAAAAGTTCTAAGAAATATTTTTTTCGTACATTTTGCTTAAAACGGAGGTTAATTTATATAATTAAAAAAATGTGGAAGTAAATTTTAGTTATTTCTTCACACATAATTAACAAATATTTTTTTTTTGTACTGATAACAGAAATAATTTCCGAACCTTTAATACATTAGTATTTCAAAATATATTTTAAAAATTAAAAAAATTCTCGTAGCATAAAAGATAAAATAAAGATTAAAATAATTTATCAGATGATTGGGTTTAAAAAAAAAAAAAAAAAAAATTAATTTAGAAATAAATGAGTAATCCAGCCATAAATGAACACTAAAGGAAAATATCATTTTAGCTTATCGCATGTAATGTCTTGTCATTGTATTGTATTGATAAAGCAGACATCTTTGTTCAGTTGTCATTAGGTATTCCATTCCTCCACTGTCCGTAGAGTCAATATTCAATTAAAACTTTTATATTACGGTGGACCTCAACGCGCGTCTAGTCTTCTCATTTAAACAATTCTCATACATACATATATAGTTGCAAATTTTAATTAAATGTAACGATCTCTTAGACTAAAATTTTCAGTTCTTAGAACGGTTTTACAAAATTTGACGTATTTTCTTCAATTTGACTGGTATTATATTCGTTAATAATGAAACGAATGTTTAATATGAACCGTTGTAATTTTTTTTTCTTTCGGTGAACCTTCGTCTTTCACTTCACTCATCCCAATAAATAGGTATTTATAAATAAATTTTAAATACAAAATTCTCTCACCAACCAGAAAAGAACGACGAATCTATCTTTTATTAAATAAAAAATAATTGGTGGTAATATGAAATTAATTATTATTTCCTAATCTATTTATTATATTAGTCATTTAACAAAACTATTGTACTATGAACCTAAAAAAACTTGTTTTTCACACAGAAGTTTGTGTTTTACGTAGAGTATATTAAAAATTACTGGAGTTCAAGTTATGGGACGTGTTTTATCCTACTTCCCAGTCCAAATTAAATAATGGCCGGCCTCCGTAGCAGAGTGGTAGCGTCACGGCTTTTCATCGTGAGGTCCCGGGTTCGAATCCCGGCCAGGCATGGCATTTTTCACACACGCTACAATTCGTTCATCTCATCCTCTGAAGATATAACCTACTCTTCCGGAGGTGAAACAAAAAAAAAAAATAATAAAAAAAAAATAAGAAACCTCTAACTCAACTCCTTAATTTGGGTCCTGAACATTACAGCAGGACTACTTTTAGCTGAAATCCGGACGAAATCTTTCACTAGCTGTACTAGCTTTTACTAACTCTAAAACAAAGCGTTTCCCGACGCATGTTTATATGAACTTTTTTTTTAATTATTTTCACCAGTAAAACATGTGCTTAAAGTTTCTCCGTATCTTCGTAGGACACTCTGTATATTATAGATTTTTAACGTCACTGAATAAAATAGCGTGAATGTAGCAAAAATCGGCATATTTTATTAATTTAAATTCTCTTTCGTTGGGAAAAAACACGTTTTATAACTTTTTTTTTTTTTTTTTTTGGTGCTAAGAACAAATTTGTATATACGTATATTTATTTTTTCTATTTCTGCAGCAAGGGTAAGGACTACACAGCAGAAGATGCAATACAACATTCAAGCGTTTTCAGTCAGTATAATTTCAGCATCAGCTTTTAGAGTATTTTGTAGATAATATTGTCAAATTATTGGAAATTTAAAACGATAATGATATCACTACAATAATTTGATTTCACAAAAATTTACTCGCTGTAGTCAAATTAAAACTTAATTTTTTTTTTCTACTGCAATAATTTAATATTTACAAAACATTATTTCTGGTTGTGGTCAAAGTCAACATTTACAAAAATTATTTTCACAACTGTGTTAAAATGTAACTGTTACAAAACCAAAATTAATTTTCAATAATGTCATATCTAAACCATAATAGATGTGTGCCACGAGTGTACACATAAATTAAATAGATTATCTCAATGAGGTGTTTGGTTGTAATGGAAGACGGTAGACAATTTATCTCAAGGTAATTCTTCACAGTTAATAAGTGATCACTAACACCTCCGAAGATATAAAAATTAAAAAGACTTTAGATTTATAATATTAATCTTCACTCTTATACAATCATTATCTTTATAGACTGACTAAGTAATCGATATAGGAAATTGGTCTCTACCCTTAAGGACGCTAAAAATAAAACTAAACCCGTCGAAAGAGCGGATTTTATAAATTGATTTCTATAAACAATACTTGGAATTTAGGTTACGGAGAGTATTCCAAAAAGAAAGAAAGATTAAAACTAGAATAAAAAAGAAGCTGGCTTCTTTAAAAATAAATATAGACGATCAGAGAAATTGGCTTTAGACCAGCACTAATTGAAAATTATTAAAAAAAAGAAATCATTTTATTACAAACGATTTAAATTTACGTAATAAATAATAATTAGTTGGGAGACTTGCTTTATCAGTAGTGAAGCAGAAAGTTCGTTCTTGAACTTCTTTATGTTATAATTCCTAATAGTATTTTAGAACTTTAAATTTAATAAAAATCCCTTTATGAAAGTTTTTAATCAAAAAACCATTAAAGGTTACCTTCCATTAAATTTTGTTTGAAGATATTTCTTTTTGGTTTAAGAATCATGGTTTCTTTATCTTTTTTGAGATAGTTTTCATTTACTCAACTCATAAAAGAGATATGCATTTTGTTGTGTTAGGCGATATGAATTGTCGGTTTGCATGGTTGATTTCGTTTTCTGCTTGGATTGTATGAAACTACGATAATAACAGCCTAAGAACAACAGTTTTATATTTTTCCTATGTACGTTTACTGGTCAGTAATTTTTTTTTGTTATTTTTCTTATTTTTTATTTAAAAACTATCCAAAGTGTCTACTGCTGATGGTTTTTTAAACAATTGAAATCGCCATCTAGATTGAGATTTAAGTAGATATTTTTTTTTTAAATTGCTTTCGACAGTAGAATGTTTTCCAATTTATGTTAGTTTTAAAGAGCTTTTCGTTTTTACTAAGATTGATTAGATCTTTTCAAAGTGTTTCCGACCTTAAGGCGTTAAAACAAAAATATCTTACTCGTTTTTTTTAACTCTAACTCCCTTTAAAATATGTCATTCAATAATTATAGCCAATTTTTCTAATCCAATTAGCAATTTACAGAGCCAATTGTAATTTCTTTATTGTTCAAAACATTTTTGGAAGTATTGTTTTGGAATAACATTTAACTTTCTCGCTGCGTACTTCATACTCGTTCTCAAAACGTGGGCCTTTAAGTGACATTTTCGGTTTGTGAAAAATACAACATTCTTTGCAAGGCGTATCTTGAAAGTCAAAATCGGAGAACGTGACGATTCGGTTAAAAAAGTTTTGCATCAGTTTTGGGGAACGAGCAGGTTGGTTATTAAAACTGTGATTCCAGTTTTACGATTTTAACTGGCTTTCATGAACAATGTTAAATAGAACAGCAACGGCAAATTTTTATAATGAGTAAACATTTCATAGCATACATTTAACAATATACACACGTAGCATATATAGCTACATTCTGTAACATTTAAATTTTGGTTAGATATCAGTTTATCACAATATCGATCATTTTTCATTGAAAGGTACATCACATCGAATGCTTATTTTTTCTTATACGTACGGTAATTTCAAGGTTTTTGTCAATACTTGATGATAGTGTTCCTTCAGTGCTCTCTTTTATCAGTAATTAAATGCTAGTACATCATAAGCTTTCAGTACATCCTCTAAATAAATTAAGGAACAGGAATTGATCTACAGAAAAGTTAGAAATAATCACGCATGCGCAGAAACCTGTACGTTCATACATTACTGTTCATAAGACATTCCAATACCAATTCGTCATAAGTACGTTCATAAGAATGCCTATGTGCTAATAAGTAGAATTATAAATTCATTTAAAGAATGGAATTTCAAACAAGGACTCCATCTTTTTTTATGAAATCAGTTTATTAATTTTTAATTTATTTATTTGTTTTGTGTAATGTACTTCCAGGAAATGTATTTTACAATAAAACTCAAGAATGCGGTCTTAAAGTTGGGCGTGAATCATGATACAGTTTAACAGAGTCATTTAGGTCTTTAAAAAAGTCATATTACTAAACTGACACACACTTAAATATAATGACTTTATTTCTTACATAAGGGTAACATTGGTTAATAATTTTCGATGGAATATCGGAAAAGGTTACCAGTTTTTCAAAACTAAAAAGTTATAAATAATAATAATATTTATTTTAATTCAGTGGTAAATATGTCATAATAGGATTATTTCTTACAACTTGGTTGAAGAATCCTCGTATAGCTATAACCACATATGTGTATGTGTGCGTGCGTGTGTTTGCGAGCACGTGTGTTGTGATTGTTTTTTTTTTTTTTGTAAAAATAATTTTTTCTTCATAGTTACTGTACTGATTTTATGCCCTTCTTCCTATCTTTTCTTTTCTTTCTGAGCCAGTATTTTTATTTTATCACATTTGTGAGATTGTCAGTTGTATGCGTTATGGCGGTATTTATGTGTGCGCTAAAGTAAAGTGATAAACTTAACTGTATATAGAATAATACCGTTAACAGTATTACATAAATGTATTATGTATTATGTATATTCACCACGTATACCTGCATCAACATGATAACATTCATTCTACTGTTACTGCTGCATTGTGTTCAGGAATATAGCTGATAAGTCTTCATTACGATAAATCTACTTTAGTAAAACTTACATTACAGAATAAAATGTTAAGAATTAAAGCAATTTTAAATTACACAGACGTAAATATTTTTAAAATGTTTACATTCAATTTTGGTCATTTAAAAAATTAATTATCTTAATTTTTTAATAAGAAAATTTACATTTTTTTCTGATGAAGTATTATCGACCTAATAAATGTTAATTAATTTGGTACACTTTTTCCTTTAACTCTCTAATATAAGTAAAATGTGACTCCCGACTTCATACAATTACGTTCGCCACACTGTCTCACCGTAGGATTATTTTACTGAAACCTACGCGAAAGTTTATCCTTATCGGAATCCCAGTTTACTAATCTGAAGGATTTGAGATATTCACTTCTATATAGTTTATGTTTTTTGTTATTACTGCGCCAAAATTTTACTACTAAATTCTATAATATTTATACTTTTTCAATAACCGGACCCTAATAGATTTTATGATCGTTAATTGAGTAACAATATTTTGGTCCCTGCAGGATTAAAAACCCATTTATTTCCGTTATTCTGGTTCTTTTTAAGATTTTTAACTTCTCCATGAAATTACAATGTACTGATTTGATGATTACCTTAAAAAAATATTAATATTTCTAAAGAAAAGAAAAATTTTATTGCTAATGTTTTTTAAAAAACAAAAAAAAATGGTATCGACATTTTAGTTATGTCTGTTTGTTGTACTCCATGGTATTATTTTAATTAAGAGTAATGTAGAAATTTCAATTCTGGTACAACGTTGACCTTTAAGCTATGACGTCACACACTCCTCTACGAACTAATAGGATTGCAGTATTTTGGTTTTGTGACGCTCGTCCCTCTCTTTATCTGTTTAGCCTCCGGAACTACCGTAAGGTATTACTTCAGAGGATGAATGAGGATGATGTGTATG
>JAAAKQ030260765.1:0-10766 GCA_010016005.3 Zanna intricata | reverse complement strand
TCATCCTCATTCATCCTCTGAAGTAATACCTTACGGTAGTTCCGGAGGCTAAACAGATAAAGGAAAAAAAAAAAAAAACCAATAGACAAATAAATAGTCAATAAAAAAAAAAATCAACCTACAACTATTGGAATAAAGAGTAAAACAACTTGAAGATATAAACAAAAATAATATCATTAGAATTGGTGATAGTAACTGCAAACTGTCATTCAGCACCCCCTAAATCTAGCATATGGTGACGTTCAACCTTCGGACGTCCCTAATCTTATCAAGCATATCGACCGCTAAGTGGTTGACGTGATTTTCTAGTGATTGTTGATATTTAACAGTGCGTTGTCTCAAAACCTCACGAACCGTCGAAAGTTCCAGATATTCATGAATTTCATCATTCCGTGCGATCCATGGTATCTCTGCAATTGTTCTCGTTACCTTGCTTTGGAAGCGTTGTATGATATCTTCGTTACAATTTCTTGCTGTTTCTTGTCTTGTTGCTTGCTTGTTGTTGCTATAATTCAAACTTTATAGGATCAGACTTTATTGAACAACGTGAGTAGTGAGTTTCTCGGTGACGTGACTGTCATGTTTCTCCGTGAGTTTCTCCAAACATCCAGACCTTGACGACTCTATGGGGTTGTTCGATGGTGGAGTGATCGTAGCGGAACACAAATTTATAGTCTGGAATTACCTCCTCACCGTTCAAAAATGGTCTATGCCTGCTAAGTAACAACTTTTCAAATAACTTAGATGTGAACGGTAAGAGGGTAATTGCCTGTAATTGGTTTACTGGCTTTTCTTCCGCTACCATCACATTCGGTTGCCTTAAAGCATAAGACCGAATGTCTGTGCCACAAAAGTCTACTGAGCTCCGAACAGTTTAAGCGACCAGTTTCCTATTTAGCTCCTACAGCTAACCCAACAGCATGAACGGAATAAGCGAGATGCCATACACCACTCACTTCTGTGTTCCACTGTTCACCAGTGGTTAGGGAGCCAATGCAGCACCCTATACTTCGCGTTCAGTTGTTTTCCATTCATTCTCACATGAAAACTCTAGGTTAAACGCCGATCTAGGTGAATTCCTAGGTACCCCACTCTCTCTGCTTTTGTGAGATCAAGACACCATCCATGAACACACTGAAACAGTCACTCTTTCTCATGGCGAATGTGACATGCTTGATTTTATCCTGAATAACGTTAATCTTCCATTTTTTTTTGCTATGCGCAGACAAGGTCTAATGCCATTTGCAGCTCCCGCAAGGCAAGTTCACGGTATTTGTTAATGGCAAGGATAGCAGTGTCATCGGCAAATCTGCTGGCGAAGACATAATCATAAGGGTTGGAAGGTCCGCAGCGAATATTTAATATAACACAGGACAGAGCTCTACAGAACACTGAATAACACTCGACCTAATAAAAGAATTTCGATATTTAACTTTACATCTAACCTGATATTACGTAAGGTAGCACGTTTGAGGAACTTTTAATTTTAGTTTATAGAGCAAGCCAAGCAACTATACCTTATCAAAGGGTATCTAAGAATGCCGCTGACCAGAAATTTCTTTTGAACCATTGATGACTTTGACCTTGGGTAAGCGCACCTCATGTACACTAAAATATATGACTGTCATAAATATAAAGTTATTCGTCAAGGACAACAATTCGCTGTCAAGCCTAGGTCGCTGAATACCGGCAAGTACCTTTACCATATTACAACGCTTGGTGCTATAATTCTATAATTGGCTGATGGCCAGCCATATCTCGAGAGTAACTTCCTACAGCAGCGTGGTAGGAGTCTTTTCTCTTAGAAAACCACTGATGCTGATTGAACAAAGAATCTCCCACACGGTCCGACAATTCGGCTCTCGCCAGATCGACTCGCCGCTTGTGAATGGCCAGTTTTCCCCTTGACTTCTAAGTTCCAGGGTGGTCTTAATTTTCCCCCCCCCCTCCAAGAGCGTGGCATTCTAACATTTTATGTTCGTTCGACTGGACCTCTCCGCAGACGCACAGGTTATCAGTTGTCAAACAGAACCTATAAAGATATTGTTTAAATTTGCATGGTTGATGAGCACCTGTTCCCAACAGGCGGGAGATGGGTAACTGTTCGAAATTTGACTCCGGTGTATTGTAATTACCGTTTCGTTCCGGTACAGGCTCGGCTCGAAACCGCATCCCAAATACCTCGGCCTTCTTACCTCTTTGCAATCTCCACATGGCCGCCCGAACTCGCCTCGGTTAACTTACTCTTTAATTTTGCGAGGTATAACACCACTGCCAGGTCCTTTCCCTCTCTGAGGATACCGTAACTCTTAACTCAATAGCTCTCTGGAACCAATCTTTGTTCCGTTTGGTTGCTTCCAGGTTATCAACTTCGTTAATACGAACACCTTCTTATATTTAATTGACCGAGTATTAAGAATTGCTTTTTCTACATTTTTTAATGGTTTAAAGAGTTATTGTAAAACTTTGCTTGTTTATTACTTTAAAAAAAAAAAATAAATACTATTACTAAACTAATAAAATTTTCAAATTTATAGTTAAAAATGGTTATATTTTAAGCTTTATGTAAATTCTCTGAAGTTCTACAACTTGCTTACTAGGATTTTTCTTTCAGTTTGTACATACATAAAAACGATTCTTATAAAAAATTAATGCTATAATTAAATGAATATCACTAAACGTTAATTCAGTTTGCTTCTTGAATTCATATAACAAAACTCTTTAATAATAATAAATAATCTAAATTAATTTCAGAGATTTTAGTAAAATAAATTATTATAGTCTTTTATAGAAATATTTATTGCCTACGAAAAACTATTTGCTCTGTATTTCAAATTTAAATCCGTAATATCTTAAGTTGTGCTTCCCTTCTCCTGTAACCTCTGAATACATATATTTGTGGGTATGTGTGTTATACGTATGGTGTGTCTGTATGCGTAGCATTACCTTTTCTCATCACCACTAAAATACGTGCTTTGATTTTAAACGTGGGATAAGGGTGGATTAGAGTGTACCGGAGGCTACTTATGTACACAGTGAAGCAAAAGTGAGATAGGGAATGACGTCGAGACAAAGATGGAAACACCGAAAGCTAACGTGAGGGAAAAGAGAAAGGTGTTTTTTTATGTAAAAATTAGCAGACAGGAGTGGCATAAAATTTTAACTTTCTAGCAATATAAATTACAAGTACATTTATCTCAATATTTACCCGATATACAGTATTATATATCAGTATTTAGTATTATTATTCGTGTTTATCGGTCTATTTTAAATTCTTTAAATCAGTTATATTATGAATTTTAATTTAACGACTAAATTTCAGTCGTAGCATCGTAAAGTTGGTTTAAATTCCTATTAAATATAATAATGCGTTATATATATATTTTTAACTTGTTTACCAATCTGAACAGTATCGTATTTGATCCCAGATCAATCTTTTTATATTTAAAGTATTTCGTTTGGTTTAAATTAGTTTAAAAAAAGTTATTTTCCTGTTTTTCAGTCCTCTATGAAAAGTTAGAATTCTTTTTACGTAAATGTTTAAGTAATTTACCTCTATAATTTATTTTTCTGAGAGAATAATATGATTACATAATAATAAGTTTTTATAATATCAATCCTTAAAATGTTCCAGGCTTTCAACAGTCACAAATGAAAACGTAATTAAAAAATCAAAATAACTTTCAGGATGATGTTGGCGCATAGATTGCAGTCATTAGTATGCCAAATTTATTTTTACTTTTTTTTTATATATAAAGAGTTTGCTTTAAAAAAAACTAAGCGTTAGGTTACAACTGCTACTTTTTCCAAGATAGTCGAACTGATAATATACAGTTCTCAAACTCGAAACAAATAAAAATTTTTAAAAAATAATCAAAAATTTGTTTTGATCAAAAATCTTAAAAATAAATCCATTTAATAAAATCGATATTAAATTCCAAAATAAGTAGCGGTGAAACGTATCTTGCTTTAAAAAATCGACCGATGTAGTTTTAAAAACTAAATTTTGTTAGGGTATTTTTAATATGTTATAACCATTTTAACAATTTTTTATATATATCTTAAAATAGAATAAAGCCTCTGCAACAATTAAATTATATTGTTAAATTATTAAATCATATTATCGCATTTTTGAAGCAAAGCTTCTTAACACAGGCTTCAGGATGGCAAGTCTGAGGGAAAATGAGCATCACGAAAAAGCGTCACACATTAGCTGTTAACACAGTTTATTTAATAATCGTGTTCAAAGAATGATGTTTTTACTCTTTTTTTGTGAACCGTTTATGATCACGCTCTTACTATAAAAATCATTTACTATTTTAATTTTAAACAGTTTTCTTTATTTTATACAGTATTGAAGAGAATTAATGTAAATCTATTCTTTCTAATTTAATTTTGTCTAAATCGTGTCTACTACTATTTCCAACCGATTTATTGTAAATATGAGTAAAAGGGCATCTTTACCTAGATATGATTGTGCTTTTATACTGATTTGAATACTAGATCGTGGATTCCGGTGTTCTTTGGTGGGTGGGTTTCAATTAACCACACTTCTCAGGAATGGTCGACCTGAGATTGTACAAGACTACACTTCATTCACACTCATACACATCATCCTCATTCATCCTCTGAAGTAATACCTTAACGGTAGTTCTTGAGGCTAAACAGATAAAAGAGAGAAAGAGAGATATGATTGTGTTTGTGTGAGGAATCTGTATAGTTCATATTCTTTATCTAATAATGAAATACAAATTAAAAAAAATTATCATTTGTGTTTTTTGAGTATTCGTTATTTTACAGAATAAGCCTTGGATACTAGACTTTTCACAAATTATTTATTGGATTACTACAATGAGTACCTGTGTAGTAAGCATAATTATTATCAGAAAACGTAATCTGGTGCCTCTTGTGTCTCAGTTATTGTAGATGTGTCATTGCACTAAGGAAGGCTGAACAGATAATGGAAAGCAACTACTAGTAATTAATAATGTACCCCTCGCTGTCATGAAATAGTGGCTGTCATATTTACTACTTTATCTCGGTTGGAAAATAATATTAAGTAAATAAAATATTGATTATATATCAATCATTTGCTTGATATTATTAATTCTTTGAATGATATTTTTTATATTTAACATTTATATGGTATTGTATATTTTACTTGTAATTATACGAGTTTATTATTAATTATACAAGATCTTATTACGTGTAATACACGAGTATTTTGTAAAAGTAACTAAATTGTTAAGTTTTTGAACGTATACGAATGGAAAACTTCTTTAGATTCTCTGTTTGTTGTTTTATTTTAAGTTATAATATTCCTTGTTTCCCACAATACGATTTGTATGTTAATGTGATAAAATATAAAATGGCTACAAATATAATACATTAATTATACTTAAATTTAATTTTTATAATATTTGTTTAAAGTTCTACGACGTATTACACAGAAAAAATGTTACTCTTCCATCAGTTCATAATTTACATGTCGGCCTCCGTGGGGCGAGTGATAGCGTCTCGGCCTTTCATCCGGAGGTCCCGGGTTTGAATCCCGGTTACACATAGCATTTTTCACACACGCTACAATTCATTCATCTCATCCTCTAAAGATATACCTTAACGGTCGTTCCGGTGGTTAAAAAAAATAATAATAATTTACATAAACGTTCCCATAATTATAGCCTGAAAATTATTTAGTACATTTTAAACAAATATTTTGTGTTAAATTTTCTATTAATAAGAATTATTTATCCAATAATGCAGGATTTTTATTTTTATTTCCAACATTCAGAATTGAACTAATTCATTGCAAACATAAGAAATCTTATGTGGTCACCACATAACTTCCATTTACGCCTATTTAATTACATATACACAAGTTATTAAAATGGAAAATACCAAAAATATTATTTCAGAGAGGTTAATAATTATTAATAAATCAATATATATAATTAAAAAAAAAGTTAAAAAAACTGAGAAGAAGTCTGATTCGAACCGATGTGTAACTTTGTAAGATCCAAATATTCTATTAATTAAAATTTTATTTGGCTATAACTCTGGAACGAATTAAAATAACTACAACTTATGATATATCATTCTTAAAGCTCTTAATAAGAGTTATTATTACAGTTAGCCCAGTGGAGTGTCATTGAACTCTGACGAGCTTCTCCACCTACCAGCAGTACGTCCTGCATGGTAGGTCGGCCCGCCGGTCGGATCTTACTTTAGTGCCAGCCTCAAGCCACTAGGGCGGGGTGACCAGGCCCCGCTTTGCCACTCCTGGGCCTCGTCCAGCAGCTGGGACTCGGTCATGAAGCCAGTGTCTCAAACACGGACACACCAAGAGGGGCCGCCTATCTATGCAAACATGGACGAACAGCCACTCTGCAGGGGCTGTTCTCTGCACCCGAGTCCCGCAGTGACGTCTCAATCTGCTTCCCATTCTCGATATTCAATCTCCTGTTTTAGATGGCGGCAGCAAGTCCCTCGATTGCCTTCTACTCTGCTAAGCCCTAAAGCATGTACTTCACTACGGTCTTCGGTATCATCCATGCTAAAGTTCTGTGGTGGTTTTTTTTTTTTTTTTTTTTGCGTAGGAGGAGTAAAAAAGTGTGAGGCTCTCACCCACTAAAATACCTCCTCCCTTCCCCTCCCAGGGGCGGCCGGAATGGGTCTGTGGTGGTTGAGTTTCAATTAACCACACGTTTCAGGAGTAGTCGACCTGAGTTTGTCCCGGTAAAAAATTTATCGGGGCTGTTACATCACACTGAAAAGTCGCTAACGATTTTAATTGTTGATGTAATTAAAAAGAAAAAAAACCGTTTTAAGTATTATTAAAGACTAAACAAATCGTAGTACAAATTTGTATTTACAGATTTACCAAATTATATAAAAAAAACATAAGTAAATATTTATTTTCACGCTTAGTTTTTCTTATTATTTTCTAAAAATAATTAATTAAATTTTAAATTGATCCTTTATTGGTTGATAAAATTTTAGTTTATCGTGCCTTAAATTCCTCAGTTAAGAGAAAAAATGAGAATATTTTTATACTTGTTATTATACTACTGATAAGACAGTAGCCTTGTTACCTTGATCATTACTAGGTCGCAAATAATTTGTTACCATCAAGAACTCCAGGTTTTTTTTCTAACAGATTATTTTCTTTTAGGGAATTTTATTTTTTTAGAAAAATACGCTTACACTTGAAGAACTGACAATTAAATTTTAAATAATATTAATGAAACATTTCGAAAAGTAGGAGCAAATGTAAAGAAAATGTCAAGAATCTTTTTCCAGTAAGTTACTAATATAAAAAAAAAATGTTTGATATAAATGTTTTTATAATTTCAGTTTAATGTTATTGAAATATAATAAAAATATCACTTATTTTTGTTTTTTAACACCCATGAAAGATAATAAAATAGCTTTATAAAATTCGTATATACAAGTTTTTTTATACGCTGTTAATGTTATCTCAAATTCATTAAGATACATTCTTTATTTCTAATTTAATGATGTTTCTATTTTCACGTAACATATTCATCCATTATTAATTACGATGGAATCACACAAAACAGGCAGTTAGTTATTAGATCCATTAGTTAACATAACAATCATCTATTTCAATTCAGTATATACCCTATTTATAAGTACGTGTATAATTTTACTCCATATTAATAAGTTTCTGTAATTTTAATTTCATAATTATAACTTGTTGTAACATGTTTCAAACTAATTTATAGGAGAGGTATGTTATTGCTATTCAAATCGGTTCTATAATAAATCGTATCAATACGTTACTATTTGTATTTTGTAATTAATTCGGTATAAACATACCTTTGTGATAAAACTGAATGTCATTGACCTTACTCTGCTTTTCAATTCATACGCACATTTTGCACATCACATTTTATTATGTATTTACTAGCAAATATTTTTATTTTACAATATTTTATTTTAAATTATGTAATTAATTAATTTGAAAATGTTGGTATTTATCCAGCAAATACATAATTTACGAAATAAATTTAACATTATAGCCATAAATTTAACCAGAATAGCTTTCAAGCAAAAATTTATTTAAAAATATATATATATATAAATTAAAAGAAGAATCTAAAAATATATTAAAACATTGGTTGAATTTATCATGCAGTTAAGACAAACATGATTAAATTTGTAACCCTTTAGAAACCCGCTACTACCAACATCAATTCAAAATTTGGATGTCCCATCACTTAGTTTGGTCTACAAATAACAGTTTATTGGTAAACACGTAAATAATAATTTATAGAAGATATTGAAAATGATGTCCAACCACTTTTATAGACTTTTCAGCATATGTGATCATGTTCCTGGCTACGATTGATAACTATAATTTGTCTATTTCATGGACGACATTGGAAATGTTTGTTTTCAATTCCTGCACGGGCATGGATTGTTCTAATAAACAATTTCTTTTAACTTACATCATAGAAAGAATTCTGGACTTGCAAGACAAATGGATCTTTATAGACAAAATTCTTTAAATGTGATTCTTCCAACGAAATATTCTGAAGTATTTCCATAGAAGAGCGAGCACTACGGCAATTGGCGCTGTCCTATTGAAACCAGCAGTTATGACCATCTACTTGCAGCAAAGTTATGAACTGTTGAATTATTTATCGGTAGATAGCAGCGTCCACAGATTTAAAAAAAAAGAGGATCTATTATTCGTCGCCTTGAAACTGCATACCATACGCTTATTTTTTTGGGTGTAAGGGAGATTCAAAAAAAAAAATTTGTGGGTTTTCAATACCTTAGTTGTAGTTCTGACTAATAACATACCCACCATGGTTAAACCACGTTTCATCTCTGAAAAATACTTGACCAAAATGCCGATGTTGCATTAATTAAGTTTTTGAATCATTGACAGTAATAAAACCCTTTATCACAATCAGTATTAGTTAGTTCATGAAAAACCTCTATTCTATACAGATAACATTTCAGCTCTCTCCTCACTCTAACCTGACCAGAACATAGTAAAATGTTCTTTTTCAGGCTTAGTCTCCCCAAAAATTAATGAGAAGATCTTGTAACAACCGCTTTAATGTTTAGTACGACCCGTGTCATTAAAACCAACCTGTGTCAGGCACGTTTTGTTCTAACCTGTTTTACGAAAATTTTAAATTAATTTCTGAATAACACGTTTCACGGGTGCTAACGTTTCAAATTTCTCCCTGATCTTTCTTCGACACAGAAGTTGAGATTTTGTCTCTATGCTAAAATTCCATCTCGAATATAAGTTCTTCACAGTTAACCAAATTTTAACAAATAACAACATACGATTATGCAAACCTCTTCAAAAGTCAATGCTTGACGTAGGGTGGCAATACTTCAGTACAAAGTGTGCAGGAAATAAACTGTCCTTCCCATACCTGCTCCAGTCCCCATACCAAGCTCCCCAATTTCTATAATATATAATTAAACCACTTGTATAATATAAAACAGATAAGTCCATGAATTTATAAATATTTATATGGATATACAATATCTCATTATTTACTTCCCTCTTCTCCAACACCAAATGTTTGATTTCAATCAGCGCATTAAACATATATACAAAAATTAGAAAACCCATGATTATCCTTATATTCCTTACGAAATAATTAGAAGAGAGATCTCAATATAATTCAGATAGTATTGGTGTCACTTCAGAGTTGAATTTTAGTTTTTATAACAGATTAAATCGGAAAAATATTCAGGTATATTTATATACATTTATAAAATTCACCCTTTTTTGTGTAAGGGATAAAGGTAACCCATCGTACAATTTGTAGAATTTAAAAATTACTATATCTATACTATTATATAAAATAGAACAAAGTTTTTGTTTGTTCGGAATAAACAGAAAAACTATTCCATCAACTGCAATCAAATTTCTACTCATGTTTCTTGGTATAAATGAAGAAGTTTTTAAATATATTTCATCTCGAAAAATCTCGGAAAAAATAAAAATATATATATTTATTTAGAATTAAGATGTGCCGCGATTATTTATTTAGAATTAAGATGAAGCACAAACTTTAATGAATTGAATTAATGAACTGTGAACTCTGAGTCTCTGTCATATTTGAGCTAACTTTGAACTGAATTATTCAATTAATCGAACTAATATTAATATTAAAAAAACAATAGAATTAAATTTATGTTAAATAAAATAATATTAAATAAATATAAACAATTTTTTTTAATAATAATGGGTTCCCGTGGAGACTGAGTGAGAGGCTAGAATGGTCAGGTATGCCGGAATCAAGTGGAAAGCTAGAACAATCATCTCTATCAACTGGTAACAAACGGGGTGTCCCTAGGGCGCTTTTCTGGGAGGTGCTCTTATAATTCCTCTGCAAATAATTAAACGATTTTCAAAATTCAAATGGGGTATTTGTTAGTATGTTCAAGGTTAAATTTTGTATGAATAAGAAACACTTTCAATCAAACAGATCACGGTGATAAGGAATATTATTATATCTTCGCAAGCAATATTTCGATTTTCAATACGTGTATTGATGTAGTCTATTTATCATATACTCGTATATAAATATATATATATATATATATATACTATATATACTATACTATATATATATATATATATATATATATATATATATATATATATACACTATATATATATATATATATATATATAGTGTTTATGTGTTTTTTTGTTCTCGCATCACGCGAGAACCGACAATGTGGCTAAAACTCTGGAGGACACTCGT
>JAAAKQ030260753.1:0-27858 GCA_010016005.3 Zanna intricata | reverse complement strand
GTGTGGTTAATTGAAACCCAACCACCAAAGAACACCGGTATCCATGATCTAGTATTCAAATCCGTATAAAATTTTTTGTCTTTACTAGGATTTACCGGACTTGTCTAGTGGTAAACTTGTCGACGCAAATTACTTAAAAGCTAATTTTCGAAGTTGAAGGTTCTGAGGTTCTAATCTTAGTAGAAGTTAGTTACTTTAATACAGATTTTATTACTACGCGGTGGATACCGATGAACTTTTGTGGTGGGGTTTAATTAACCATACATCTTAGGAATGGTCAGCATTATTCTGTACAAGACTATAACACATTTATATGACGTGTGTATCATCCTCATCATTGGTTAGGGGGGATGTTGCTTATTGTTCATTATTTAAACAGATTGCTGCAAACAAATTTGGAATATATAGCAATAGATTCTTAATTTAAAAATTATTATTAAAACATTTTTATCTTCTCTTTTTTTAATCTCATAATATTAATTGATTTTCACACTTTCAGCGCCAAGTATCATTTTGATATTTCTGTACGGACCAAATGTATCAGATTTATACATACATTAATGCAGAGAGCACTGCTAAATATACAGTTGAGCTGGAGGTAAAAACTTGCATCATAGGTAAAGTGTTTAACTAGGTGTTTGAATTATTACATTGCTGTTTATATTTTGATTAGTATGGTAATTTTGTTTTAATTTATTTTCCTTTTTCATAAAAAAGCTTAATTGTTGAGTTTTTTTTGGTTGTAAACCTATATATATATATATAATTATTATTTCAATAATTGCAACTAATTTAAACCATTTATTTTTATAAATGTAAATCTAAAGAGAAAAATAATTTATTGAATGTGATTTATATTTTTAATTTAGGAAGAGTTCTATTAATTACAACAAAAAATAGTAGATTTAGTGAACTGAATGTAGAAACCGTAAGTTTCTTATAAGCTTTAAGATTTCCTAACATCGAATAGAAATTTGTTACATCAAATTAAGAAATTAAAACACTTTATGTATTTATTTAAAGAGGAAATTTAACAAATATTTAATTCAAGATGTACAGATGATCAAAACATATTAAAAAAAAAAAAAAATCTAAATTAAGGGTACTTATTATAGCACCGTTTTGTTTTAATTTATTTCTTCAAACCCTGTTAAGCTGTTGATTAACTTTTTTTTTTAGTGAAATTAGAAGTAATAGAAAACAAATTAATGAATGAAT
The DNA here is from genome assembly GCA_010016005.3 of Zanna intricata. Lineage (NCBI taxonomy): Eukaryota > Metazoa > Arthropoda > Insecta > Hemiptera > Fulgoridae > Zanna > Zanna intricata. The sequence goes on along the minus strand of JAAAKQ030260753.1, from coordinate 26,640 downwards.
TATGAATATCTGTATGTTTAATCAACAATTTATCTCTCTTAACATTATCTAACAAGAAATTGCTTAATTCAGCGGTCCTGAAACCGATTTGGGTCTATGGAATCCAATTCAGGGTACGATAAATGAGAGTAACATCGAAATCGTACAGCGATTTCTGAACAAACTATTCAAAAATATAACAGAAACATAATTTCAGAAAAAACACGATTATCTGGAATTGCTAACTGTTCGAGAGGAGATACGTCGTATTTCATTCAAGTTACAGAATGAAATTGAATAAACATGTGAACTGGTTCGTGCTTAACCTTCTGCATAACAGCAAGGACTTTAGGTTCCTAATGCAACTGCATATAATAGATCTGTAAGTGCTCCTAAATTTGAGGTGAATCAGTATCCGTAGGGTGTTGTGCATCCGCAAAATTCTTAATTTTGTTTCGCCACTTACTTTTGTTGGTTCTTTGATCTATTTCTCTGTTTCTTTATTTGATTAGTTATTCTTTGTGTATTGATAAGACATATTTTTCCGTGTTTTCTTTGCTTTTTATGTTCTGAAGTCGATCAATATTTTTTGGACTTAGTAGTTCAATGGAAACCCCTCTCTAGGTGTCTTCTTTTTTTTTTTTTATTCAAATTTCCTTATGGTTATAGTAAATTGAAACCGATTGCATATTAAACACTGCAACAAAAACCAAAAATTATAATTGAAAGTACCAAACACTTTTTCAAAATATTACTTAATCTTCATTTAAAATTTTTTCGTAAGAAATAAAACTTTATTATTGATTTTAAGGTCTCCAAAATTTAAATCCATCAGAAATAAACGTAATGTTTTTAAAGAAATTACAGACTTAAATTTCAAAATCTAAATGTAATAGATTTAATTAATAAATCCATAAATTTAATTAATCCGAAAATAATTATCAAACATTACATTCGAATAGAAATTAATAAAAAAAATATTAAATATTTTACGTTGTTTTCCAAAACTTACTTAATCTTCTTCTGCTTTGAAAAATTGTAGGAAATTAAAATTATTCAGAGAATGTGGAAGTAATCTTTTCGTAGTTATCTTTTATTTTTTGGCATAAAAAGAAAGAATATTTTATTGATTATTAGCAAAAATTATTTATTTACATATCTAAAAAAATAAATATAAAATTAAATCTCTTATTTTTAAAAAATTAAATGTACAGCAGCAATCTAAACATAATGTTTACTAGCGAAAAAAATAGCTATTTCAACTATTTGTATATTTTTAATATAATTTTTTTTCTAAGCAAAAAATGAAAAAAATTGTACTGAACATTCGGCTACTGATGGGAACATATATATAATATATTAATAATTATATTATTATTATTATATTATATATATATTTTAATAAAATTTGTACAATTACGGTAATTGAAAAATATATTATATGTTTAATATATACGTATTATTTATCGAATAATGAAAACTTTTAGAAAAACTTTCTTTTAATAGATTTAAATTAATAAAATAATTATATGACGTTTTTTGATTACCAATTTAAACTATCTACAGATTATTATTATTATATAAATTTCTAATTTTTAAACACGCAGTATCATCCTACCTGTAATTTCATTATCGCTAAAAAATATACTATTTTATAAAAATGTTGGAATTGAAAAAAAGAAAAGGAAAATAAATTTTCCAGTAAAATTTTCTTTGGTTACTATATAGAATCTATAGATATATGTTGGAGTAGTATTGCCTACTCGTATTAAAAATCTATTGTTTAAAATTCTTCCTTTTTTGTCCTTTCTTTCTTTCGTTGTTTTAATGAATTATTTTTTAATAACTCGAAATTGCATTAGTAAAATAAAGTAGGCTTATATCCAATTAATTCCAAAATGCCAGCCAGTGATAAGAATACTTTTATTTGGAAAAAAGATCTGAATTAAATTCTTAAATAGATAAATACAAAAGAAATATTTTAAAATCTTCTTTTTTTTAATATAATACATTTTTAAATAATAATATTTTTTTTAAAAATCAAGTCGGTCTAATATAGATATACATTTTAATTCCTTAATTATAATCATTATAAAAGTAGCTAGTACCTTTAAAATTATTAAAAAAATAATCTGATGACATGGTTTAGAAATAATTTTATTGAAAGTAGAATTTTCTAAATATGGAGTATTTAAATCATTATTTAAAAATAATAAATATTCTTTCAATGCAAATTCACAATTACTCTAGATCAATATTAATATAGGTCTATATTAGAATATATAGATCTATATATTTATATAGATATCAGTAGAATATATAGATATTAGATATAGATCAATATTCTAGAATATATAGTTGAATTTAAAACTTTCTTAAATCCCATTGTTAATGTTGTTTATACAGTTGTTTATACCAACGTTAAAGTCTCCGCGTAAATTAATAAAAAAATCTATTTTAATAAAAATAAATACATTTTATATAAAAATTACGCATTATTATTAACTAATACGTAGATTTTCTTAAAATGGTATGATTTAATAACGTGATATTTAATCGATACTGCGATAAAGTGTATCATGTTAAAATTAGAAGAAGCTACAGGTCACCGGCAGCCGGTGGCAGGATGGTAATCAAGCGTTATTGAATAGTCGGCCTTCCAGAGGACAAGGCAAATATTTAATTCTGCTGGGCCGGCCCTCATTAAGTTAGGTAATTATGAGCTGTTGTATGGGGAACAGTAGCAGTGGCCGTTCGACAATACAAGTGCTAGTTTGCATGCCGCACACCGATATCTCATTGGTTAAGGCGCTGTCAAAGGAAGAAGTAAAACTTCTTGGATTGGACGTCTTAGCTCCGCCTAAACGAGTCGTGGTGGGGCGTCGCACGTGGGCCGATCGGCGTCCACAGGTGCCAGAACAGTAGTCTTCTTCAGTGAGAGCGGGTCGCATGTGATCATGTTCTAACTCTAAGACGATCGGTGATATTATTGTTTTGTTTTTGTATATTATTGTAACCATGGAAACGTGCGTTCTTATCCCTCAGGAATTTTCTTTGGTATTGACCGCTGCCGATGCACGGGTCAATAAAAAAATACCCGAGATGAACGTTCACGTCTGGACCAACGCTCGTATTCCACAAGGAACACTTATATACCCCTTCCAGGGAACTATCAGACTCGACAAATTGGAGGTTTACAGCTATCTCGAGGACAATGATGTGAGTAAATCTTTACGTATTTATTTTTGTTTGTTAGCTTGTCGATCGGTAACCCACGTGAACTAGATTCCAACCTATGGTGTTAAATATCTTATGAAATTGATAATGTTTCATAATTAAAACTTATTTTTAAATGTTATAATTTATTAATAATTTTCAAATAATTATTTTTAATGTGAAAAAGATATATTTAAGAGATATATTTAAAATAATAACTTTATTAATTTCTATCAGTTATATTAATCGTAACGAAAGTAATAGGTTATGTACGATTTTAGAGCGCGAATAAGTTTTTTGGATTTTGAAATTCACAAATAAAATATATATTGCGCGGTTTTAATATTAGCCTTTATTCGAAACTATATTTTAGTATTTTTTTTCCCAAAATAATTTTGTTTATTTTTATTTTTGGATTTTTAACCGTTACTATTTAACCGTTTTCTTATTTAGTATAGAAGTATAAATAAGATTTCTTAAATTTTTTTTTCAGTTTAGTACTTAAAAATTGTTAAAAAACAAAGTAGGCTGTTATGATATAAGTTGTCTATAAGTTGATACAAGTCTGTTATAATTTTAAATATCTTTAAAAAATAAAAACATAAGTATTGATAAAAATCCAATGAAATTTATTAACTTATTATTTTAATGTTTATTTGAACTGGTTACGGTAAATATTACATAAATTAACATTTTATGACATTTCATCATAAAAATAATTATTAAATTAAAAAAAAAATTACACTGTCGGTTAATTACAAAATAATCAGCTTATTTACCACATTTTTAAATCTTATTTTAGACTTTTACGTAGTAACAGGAATTATGAATTTAAGAGTACATAACTTTTTACTAGTAACGGTCAGTTAATCATGATATAATTTTACTTCATTTATATATAAATCAATTAATATTATTAAATTCTTTTGTCCTGAATTATAGGCTAATAATTTTATGTAATTAATCCAATGTAGTTCCATTTTTCATAATCTAAAATCACATTAAAAAAATTTATCACCAAAAGGTACGAACATTTTTGTCCTTTAAGTGGGAAAGTTATAAAAATTAATATAATTACAAATTTATGTAATAAAATTAAAAACAAAATTTTTGAATTTTATTTATTTTAAATAATATTTTTGTTTCGTCAATAATTTTAAATGATTTAAGGTTGGAAATAATTATAGCAATTATAAAGAAATATATGATACACCTTAATTAAATAATATATTTTAGCTACAAAAAATAAATGAAAAATGTTTGTAATTATTGTTTTGATAAAAAAAAAATAATACAATAATTATTTACGGTACAAATAAAATTTTAATAATATAGTTTAGTTTTAAAAGAAATTATTTATTGAAGTAGAATATTTTTGTTTTATTGCACATTAAATTATATATTCAAGTATATTATCGGAAATAAATTTATTTTTAAAAGATGACATTACATTAATAATAATTAGTCTACAACTTCGTGTAATATTATTTTTACAATAAAAGTAGAAAAGGAATTAAATAGTGATGAATCGTGTTAATAAATAAGTTTTTGTGAAACCAACTAACATTAATAATTTATATTTAAATTTTAACTCTGTCCTGGGATTAAAATTTTATTATTCAAAAAAATGTTACAATTTAAGAAAAAATGGTATAATGAAGTTGTGTACTTTTTAATGTAATTTTATCTCCTCAAAATATAGTATTTAGCGTAATAAGTTTTTTTGTTTTTTTTTTTTTTTTTTTTTTTTTATTTTTATTTCAAAAAGAAAAATAAATTTTTTTTTAAATATTAAAATTATTTAAAAGTTTCCTGATACACCTTTGATTTTTACGAAAATTTTTATGAAAAACAGATTATAACAATAACTTAATTTGAAAAATATTTCTAGTTTTAATCTTAGAAACTATATTATCTCAAATTAATAGCTTTTTAAAAACGTTATATACTGAAACAAAGATAAATAGTCCGTACATACACGTGTAGTTATTAAAACTTTCTTGTAATCAGATTATTATTAAGTAAATTTATATTTTTAAATAAAATGCAAAATTTTATCATACTAAGTAATTATTGAAATATTTAAAAATTATTTTTTTTTAATATTGCGTAATCAAATTTGATTACATTCGATTACACGCTCACTCAGTACTTCTTTTACCGAAACAATTTACAATAATCTGAATTATTTCACTTAATAGGATAGTATTTACTTTTACGTAGCGTAGATAATCTCACTAGTTGCATCATAAATTATAATCAATGCAACTTAAACTTACATGATAGTAAATATGCGTAATAAACAATAAAGACAAAAAAAAAGAAACAATAAACACAAGAATAAACACAACAATAACTAAATTACACAAATTAAACAAAACCGCTGAATTACGTCCTTAATCCCGTTTGCATTAATCTTAATTACAGTAATTTTTAATTTATTTCTTGATATCGTGTAACAATATTAGTGTAAAACTGACTCCTTGTATCGTTGAATATAATTTAGGAAACTAATAGAAACTTGATTTAAGTGAAATTATTTGTAAATTATGTATTTTAATAAATGGATAGGTATTGATATCGTTAGTGAATTTATTTTCAAGCATATATGCTGTTTCTTTCATGCTGATAAGTAAGCTTCAGTTATGCAGATAAGTAGAAGTAACGTAACCTATGAACCTAATATTTGGAAAAAAAAATGATCATAAAGAGCGTAGGGTTTTACAATAATTTTTATTTTTAGGTTGTATTTTTACATATAAAGAAAAAACAATATTTGATAATGATGAAATATATTTTGTTATTATTTTAGCATAATTTTTTTAATACGTGTTTCTCTCGTACTACATTGTTTTTGGTTTTTTTTTCTTAAGTTTATTCGAATAACGCAACGCAAAAGCGATTAAATAAAAGTGAGGATTTTAGGAGACGTATTTAAAAGTAATATTATACATCGTGTACAAGAGACCTATTATGTACAATTAACATAATTAATTTTTTATAATTATAATTCATAGATGAGTTCTTTAATCTTTTAAGCTAAAGTAAAATTTAAAAAATAATATGATTGTGCTAGAAATCAAAAATCAAAAAAAAAAAATGCAATACATAAAAATAAAACTTTAATACAATAAATAAGTTCTGTTAAAAAAACTAAATTGATTTTTAAAATTGATTTTTAGAATTGAACTAAATTGATTTTTAAATTATTTCTTTATAATGTATTTAAATAATGAATTACCGTTTTTATAATACAAATTATATGAAAAATATCTTTTGTTTCTTAATTAACATATTTTTTGTTACTATTTATTAGGTATTTTATTATAAAAATTAATTGGTTATTAATGAGAAGATTTTAATTTTCCACTTGAAATAAATTAATTTTTCAGTTTTTAAATTTTAAACATATATTAAATAACTTAGTATATACGCTTAATACAATGTTTCTATTTTTAAACAAAAATATTATAAAATATATTTTTCGGTTTGGTTGAATTTTATATTTTATACTAGACGGTAAAGGAGAGCAAAGTGGACTGTATTTTATGGATATTCAATAAAGAAAAAAAATTAATCATTTCTACTTCATTAATAAAAGATTATTATTTTTTTTTTTGTTTTCTTTGCTTTTTTTGTTCTGAACTTGATCAGTGTTCCATGGATCGTCTTTGTGTATACAGGGTGCACAAAGGGATACACTCTGTATATATATGTATACATACATTTCACATTTCTTTGAGAGATTTCAATGAAACTCCCCCCTCTGCATGTCATTTCTTTTTTTTTTGTATTCAAATTTACTAACGGCTTATGGTTCTGATAAATTGAAACCGATTGTAAATTAAACAATGCGTAAAAAAAAAAGTTTGCCATGGTAACAAAAATAAGTAAAAGAATTCATTTTTTTTTTTTAATGAATATCTTTAATATCTTAACCCTAAAAGGGGCGTGGACCTCGATCTATGGGTTTAAAACTTCCTTGGGATAACACGAATGTATCCTAAAAATTTGAAAACAATTGGTAGGTTAAGAGTTTAAATTGAGTTGAAAAACGTGTTTATTCTTAATATATTTATAATTGCCACTAGTTAATATTGATTTTATAATATTTACTTAGTTTTTTTTACGGGATACTTAAAATGTATTTTGTAATCAATAAAATAAACTTATATAAAAATATAATTTAAAAAAAAATTATACATTTTCAAAATAATGGTATTCATTTTATCTTTGGCATTAATAGAAAATATCTGTAAAAGTTGTTTCTTATTATTAATAATAAAACGTATATGAAAAATATAGAGACGATAAACATATTTAAAATTCAAAATTTACGTTTATAATTTATTTTTAAATTGCTGTACGTGATAATTTATGCCAATGAAAAGGACGGATAAAACTTTAGAATATGTGATTGCCATTATTTATTTTCTAAAGGTTAATTTATTTAATGAATTACTATGGTAATAAATATCAACTGATATATTTTAAAAAATTGTTAAATATATTTTTTTTTTATATATAATATTGTACGTCATTTAAATATTATATCAGTATTTCATCAATTTAATGTATTTAATAAAAAAAAAAAAAATAATAATAATTAAAGCTTATTAAAACAGATAAATATATAAGTCCAATCTTTAACAATGAGGAATTTTATGTTTTTATATCAAATTTTTTCCCATAGTAATGTTTTTTTTTATTATTTTAACTTTTTAATCATAAAATTATCAGAGTTTAATTAAAATATTTTCTTGTATTTTATTATATATACTTTATGAAAGTATAATTAAATTAATTTTACATTCTGACATCAAAGAATAAAAGTTATGATAATAATATTTACTTTTGTTCTTTGTTTGCGGTAAAATTAAACCTATAATTCAGGTGTTGAAGAAAGATGTAATAAAAAAGTATACAATGATTTAGACAATAATAATAATAACATGGAAATATAAGTATAAATTATAAAGAAAATTGCCTACCGCAAATATAATATTTCAATTGGTATATAATGTATTTTATTGTAACTTATTCATAAATTTAATTAGTATTACTACATAATTTAAGTAAATGAAACCATAAATATGTTATTAACAAGCAGTTTAATTAATTATTATTCATAACAGAATTTTTATTACGTTCAGCTAATCCCTATATTTTTTTTTACACGAGTACTTACAAATAATTGATATAATTAAATTTTTGTACACGTTATTAACTGAAAAATATTATATATAAAAAAAAAAATAATAATAATAATAATGTTGAAACAAAATTTCATTTTTTGATAAGAATTTACTAATGCAAAAAGTGTGTAGTAAATATTAATTGATATACAACAAAATTATGTACTTAATACTTAAAATTAAAAATACTCATTTATTTATTGTACTTCTTATGTATTAATGGATCAATTAATACATTTTATACTTTCTTTTTATTTACTTAGCTTCTTGCTTTCTCGTACATATTTTTTTTCCTAAGTCTCTACTGAAAATGATGATTGTTTTACAATCGAATTGGCCTTCTATTTTTAGATTTTAAATAAAAATTTTCTCAGCAGTTTTTCAACGTAATTTTCTTGGTAATTAAAGTTTATTAATCCTGGAGAAAAAAGTTTAACTTATATTGTTAATTATGAGCCGTGATAATTCCTTTTCCTTTAATAATTGCGAAATGAAAGTACTGTTTCAAGTTAAACTATAAGGATTTTATATGTAATCCAAAACAAAAATGTTAAAGACCCCTTCTTTCTTTTCTTGACTTTGTCTTTAGTTAACGCGTCCCGGAGCCAGACCCGTAACTAAGCATTAAGAGAGCTCCTGGGAAGGAGGTATATAATCCAAAACAAAAAAATATTCTTTTCTTGACTTTGTCTTTACTTACCGCGTCCCGGAGCCAGACCCGCAACTAAGCATTAAGAAGGCTCCTGGGAGGGAGAGGGTGACATTGCCTCAAACTAACTCGGTAGTTACCCTGGACCTGTCTTACGCCGTTCCCAAGCACCAAACAGGTAGCCGGAACTCGGTCTCAGAGCCATGGTCTCTTGTGAAAGAAACCCCAAAGGAGTTCCCTGAAATATGTATTTACCAATTTTTTTTAATCTTTTTTTACTGTAAGAGGTGATTTAAAAAAGATTTATAACTCTTTGTTTCTTATTTTAATTTTAAATTATATCGTTTAAATATAACTTTACATATATATATATATATATATATATAGATATATGTAAAGTTTTCTGAAATGCGTTTAGCGGTTTTTTTGTTTGCATTATGGAATTAATAAAAAAATGATACCAATAGTTAGCAAGTATTTTTATAGCAGATGAATTTTAATTTTTTTAGAAATCATAACAGTGAAATTTAACTAATTAAATTAAACGTTTTTATAATTTATTTAATTTACTTTAATTAAGAAATAGTCATAGTATTAAATGTTATATATTATCAGAAGGACAGATTTAATGTAGTCTAATTAATCTTTCTGTTAACTATTTGTTAAAAAACGATATATTTTAATTGAAAAATATTTGTAATTTTAACTAATTAAATAAATATAAAAAGGAACCAAAATAATATTATACAGAAAAAATAAATTTAAGTTTTTTTATAACAGTCTTTTATGTTTTTTATTTTATTATATTAAAATAAACTCATAAGAAATCCATCGGTTATAGTTACGTAGTATTTTTTTTCCTGAACGAATACATTCCAGTTTGAAATTTCATTTAAATTTATATAAATGTAATTGCATCCATTTCAAAATTACTCTTCAAAAATGTTATATCTTTTTCTTACATTTTGCTTTACTTATGAATTATGATTTGAGTTATAGACTTTTTCCATGTTCATTATTTTTATATATTTGCAGTAATTTTCATTGTTATTATCTAGAGCTATTTACTTATTGTTCATTACTTTATCTCTGATAAAACTTTAAATATTTGTCACCCAAATAGAATTTCTGCTCTTACTTAATATGATGGATACTAATGTTTGAATAAAAATGAGTCGAGATGTTTATATGTATTATTAAAAAAAGGCAAATAAGTTCCGTACTACTGGATACTGGATACAGTCAAACATTTTACTTATGCAAATTATTCAATTAATTAATAATAACCGAATTAAGATAATAATCACATCGGAACATGAGTACGTAGCCTAAATATATTTTAAAATTATTTATAATTCTAGTGATCAATAATAGAAAATGAAAATATTATTATGATTTATAGATTCTATTATAAAACTAAATAAATAAAATTAAATGGAACGGTTTTTAAAGGACTTTTTAATGTCTCATTAGTCGTTTTCAGATCTCGATTGTCGATATCGATTTTTTTACTACTTGTTGCTTTTAATTCAGTCCGGTTCGTTTGTAACAACGACAACAACATCTGTAACTAGGAAGTGTAGCCTACAGTTAAACTGTTTTAGCTGTTCGGCTGTTTGCCCTTTTGTATATAGAAAGACTAAAGCTGTGTAGTACAGTTGGGGTATATAACTAACATACACAATATATACATATAGCTTAACCTAATGGTAGAATAATCTGATATAAAGACAGGTTTGATCCAGGTGGTGGTACCTTAAGTTACTTATTGTGTGTCTGTGTGCGAATATATGTGTAATATGTGCTGCTTAAGGGAAATAATCTAATGACAGTGGTTTTGTATTATATTATTAATGTTATATCATTTTATTTGTTAAACAATAACGGTACACTATACTTAATACTAGTATTATGACTATTATTATTATTATTATTATTATGCTGTTTAATTATATGGTACACATTCATACATACAGAAACTGCAATGTACGCTTGTTTAATAAACGTGAATAATAATCGTAAAAATTAACAAAAGAAATCTTTTTTTTAGTTATGACAAAACAAACTGGTATCGATTAAAAATCAATATATATTACTGTTATTCATGATACGATCAAAATAATCTTTTGTGTCATATACCTCAGTGATATTTGACCTTTTTTTTATCATTTGGTTTTGTCTACATCATAAAATAAGTAATAAACTTACTATAATAATTAATTTGTGCATATTTTGTCGAACAATTTTTTCATTATCATAATAGCTAAATAAAAATAAAAATATTTAAAAATTAAATATTTCTGGAAATTTTATTTAATGCTAAGAATATTGAATTATTAAATATATTTGGGAAATGATATGATAATAAGGTAAAACGTTAAATAAAGATAAAATATTTACTTAAATAATATTTAAACTGTAAAATCTTATGTAAAAGATTTCCAGTTACGTCAAATATTTTGTTTTATAAAACAATTACAGAATAAATTATTAGAAAAATCTGTAATGTTATTGAATTTTTCTGTACACCAATATTATATTTTTTTAAATATTAAAACAATATAGTGATACAAAAGCCTAATTTTTATGATACTGAAAATAATCTACATTTTTTTTTTTTGATTGTGTAAAAATATATTTTTTTGGCAAATATTTTTTTTTTTTTGTATCCAAATTAATCATATCTAGGAAGATCTAGAAATTGAAATGATCTAGGAAGGTCAGACGAACACATAGGATGTTATCCTAATATGAAAACAGTATGCAGAATCGCATATATACAAAATTCGGTTTTTTTTTGTTTTTTTTTAATCATATGAGTTTAGAAAAATTGACACTTCTTTAAAATTTCGATTAATTTGTTAATCTTTTGTTTTTTTGTTTTCAATTTATCTAATCTACTAATAGAGTCAAAAAATATTTGATTAAATTAAATAATTTAATAAAGGCAATTTACAATATTTGAAGTCATTTTGGTCTGGTATTTATAAAACAATTAGTATATTTACATGTAGATGAAAATAGTTTTTGATTTTTTTTATTATCAGCGAACTGTATGAAATAATCATTAATTATAATTATTTGGTTGATGATAGTTACAATTTGATAATATCCTGTAATATATATATATTTTTAAAATGCTACTTCAACTTATTACTTTCAATGTACTTTATGTTTAATGGTATAAGAAGTGTATTAAACTCTTAATAAATGTTCTCGGTAAAAAACTAGTAGTAGTAAATTCGATATATCATTATAGAACTGTCAAATAATAGGTTACATATAATAGTTCTAGTCCAGATATATATATATATATATTATATGACAGATAAATTACGTTACTGGTTTAGTGTGTGTGTGTGATATACATTAACGGGGCCATGACGAACAAATAAAACAGATAGAAAACAGTGTACAGACAGAGCAAAGGTACAACAACAGGTCTCGACCGTAAACTGTCAGCTGTGTCACTTCAGTCAAGACAGTCCGTCAGAAGTCAGTCTGTATAGGTTACAGTCAGACATTCTATCTATCAGTATTGTTAAAACTCAATTGTTTCTATTTGTCACAACGTAACTTCTGGTTATTATTTCATATAGTATCAAGTTCCGATATAACTGCTTTCCTACTGCGATTATTTCTTGCACTAAAATTACATGCTCTGGTTTGTTGATAATTTTTATTTCAAATATATAAGAAATAGATACAATTACAAAATATACGAAAAAGAAATAGAAATGCTCAAAAAAATTTACAAATAATAACATTTATAATTACCTGTTCATTCGGTAATTATAGATAATTATTATCAGAAGTATTTAATAAATTAAAAGTAAATATGTTTGTAAAAAAGTTATACAAACGTAAAACAAATGAATTAATGAAAAAAAAATTTTTTCCCTGTACCTTCTTATATATAAAACTTTGTTTATTGTTCCAACCGACCGATTGCTTTCAGGTTTGTAGGATACATTCGAATTATCCCAGAGAAGATTTTAAGCCATAGATCGAGGCTCTAGCCCCATGGGGGGTAAAATTGTGAATTAAAGTATTTTATTAAAAAACCATTAATTATTTTACTTCATTATTATAATTCTGGTCACCATGGCAACAGAAATAAGTTGTGATTTTAGCGTCGTCAAAGGTGCGTGTATTTTAGTTACCATAGTTACTGTTTTTCTCGCAGTTACTATTTAAACTCGCAGTTGGATCACCAAAGTAAAAGTAATTTACAAAAAAGAGGAGGAAGAGGAACATTGGTCTGGCTGACAGTGAACTGGATACGGGGAAAGGGCACATCCTTCTGTGGAATTGTAGTCCGTCCTTGTTTGCAGGGATGGGCTGGGATGATGAAGCACGGAGACTCCCCAATCCCTCTGGTCTCGAGTGAGCGATAGAACTTCGAGTCACCAGAAACATGAGCGTGAAGGTGATAGTAGATGATCCGATTCATTTATCGGAACTTCCGCCCCGGGGCCTGAGTTACGCTTTATTGCGGGTCCGGCCTCGGGGTAACGGAGAGCGGTGAGCTTAGCTTGCTCCCATTACAAAAAAAAAAAAAAATACTATTTTTCTGCCTTATGCAATTAATTGTTATTAATCAGTATTATTTTCATAACCATGAACACTGCAGGGGTCCTCCCGCGCCAGGTCAACATAAGAGAATCCCGAGCCGACCTGTACTTCAGAGTCCTGGGAGCTGAGCCCTCTGACTAAATGGTCGGGTCGGATCGGATGAGCTAAGCGGGCTCCGATCGACTAAGTAATGTTACTAACAGGTGGAGCAGTCCAAGCAGAAAAATATTTTTTTCTAATTATTCTTATTATTAAATGTTTCTAAACGTTAATTTCATTAACTTTCAGTAATTAAGTTCGCGTAACTAAAATCGTTATTTCCGTTCTATTTCTCGGATTTAAAAATTGTGACATCTGATTTGAAGAATCAACATCCTGTCTCGTCAGAAATTTGTTAAAATTACTTATATTAAATTCGTTACTGGTTATGTATATTTGATAATTGAAATGCGTATCAAATTTTATACATACATAATACATGTATTTTTTAAAATATATTTTAAGCGTTTTGTCATTTCATCCTGCAGGTTAGATAATATCGGATCGGATTAAACATAATATCTTATAAGTTTGAAGTTTCTTATAACTTCATTCTTTTAAATTTACCAGTAGAAATTTTATTTACATTTATTCATAAAAAATTTTAATATTTTCATGAATTCATTAAAGGATTAAATCCAATAAAAATTAAAAAAATAAAAAATAAAATCGCATATTCAATAAAATGATGGAAAAACTCTTTACAACGAATAAAATTAAAATAGGGATACAAATTGTAAAAAAACAGAATTGGATAGTCAATAAAATGATGAAAGTATTTTTATTATGATTTATGCACTGATAAACATTCAATTGATTTGATTTTACATCTGCAAGTAAATTCGCGATTTAATTTACACTGATAACAGCAAAACGTTTGTAAAATTACCTATTATTTGACTATTTTTATGTGAAGTTATATTTTTGCATTATCAATATTTTTAAATCTTTTTTTATTGTATTATAAATTTATGTGTACGTAGTATTGCTAAATTTAAACAAAGAAATTATTTACAAATTATCTTAAAATCACTCACATAAGAATTATTAATAAACACATATGGGAAGAGTAGAAAATGCTTATAAATATATACCTATATATAAACCAAGATATTCTTGCATATGAAATACTTGCTAGGGAAAAATTAAATAAAGCAATAATGCTATGACCTAGGTGTTAAAATCAGCTTATTTCCATAATTACAATCCTATTATATTAATAGATTTATATTATTATATATTAATATTTTAATAATTATTTATTATATTAATATTTATTAAAATAATATACATATAATGAAAACTTTAAAAAAATCATAATTATAACCTGGTTCTGATTGCATATTACTGCTTTTATTTACAATATTGGTTAAACAGTGAGTTTATGATTCTTATTTTAATCATCATGTGAAGCTGTTATTCTTGTTGAATTATACTATTTTTTTTTTTTTTTTAGTATTAAGTTTGATTTTTGGACTAATTGTTACAGTAACCTTACCTTGTGTTTTTAATACGATATTGCACCTGATGTCAATTACATCCTATATATATATATTTTTTCATTAATTATCTATTTTAATCTATTTAGAATTTATAACGTGTTAATCACCTTTTTTTTTGGGGAAAATTTGCAATCATAGTTCAAATATTTTTACCTTTTTTCATCCCATTTTAAGGTTGAATTTCGAATTCAGATATTTATATGAAAATTAAACGGATCAAGAATCAAATTGATATGATTGAAGATATCAATCTGATTCGCAAAAAAAAAAAAATGGTAACTTTCATTGTTACTCGGAATTTCAATAACTCCTTTCTTAGTGTGCTCTTACACTGTAAGAATTATGTGTATCATAAGTTTTCATAATTTCATTTGATAAAAGTTTTTACACACTTTTTTTTTTTTACAATGTAAGTACACATTAAGAAAGCGTATTTTGAAATTCCAAATTTGAAGAGTTAAATTGGATTTTAATTTTTTATTTAAATCCAACTATTTCTGTAAGTTTTCGTAAAAAAAATACTTATAAAGATGATTTTTTGATGTAGTCTTCATGTAAATATCTAAAAACCATTTCTAGAATTTTTTTTGAAATTCGACTTTGAAACCGAACCGCTTGAGTTCTTCGCAGACATAAGGCAATTCCAGATAGTTATGAATTCTTCGTTCCGTGCAAACCACAGCGCCTCTATAATCATTATTGCCAACATATTCTGGACAGCTACTTGTAAGTACTTATCATTGCACGAAAGAATTCTCAATGAAAATTCATCACTAGTTTCCCTTTTTTGTAAGGAAGGAATTTATTATATTTAGTCTTAATTGAATTTAACAGCAAAATGAAATTCTTTAATTATTCTGATACAATTTCCTAGGATTTATGCAGAATTAAATTCATTATTTTTTGTTATCATTAACTGAAACGAATGCTTATTCATTGGAACGTGAAGTATTCTAAAAGGCGGAATGCTTTTAAGTATGTTTATTATATATTATTTAGAGTATGGTTAGGTTACTTTCTTATTTATTTCATGAAATACTCAGTTAATAGGTTAGTAATGGCTACATGTACGTCGTCAGTCGTTATAGACTGGACATTAATGTGAAATGTTACTTCTCCATTATTCATGTTAGTCGATTCAACTATTGAACTCTAGTTAATATATCCTAACATCCTTTACCTTTGAATAGAAACTAAAATGGTATAGAACAAAACTATAAAAATATTTATATTATGTTATGTTAAAAAGCTGTTCTTTACAGTTTTGAAGTTACTTTGCTATACTAAAATATTCAGTAGTAACTAGTTAACTTAAAATTTTATCTTATATAGCCTGTTGTACATTCATAGTAAGTATATATAATAATATTAAAGTTAGTAGAAGATACAGGATTGCACACCTGTACGCTATTAACACCTGGTTATATCTTTTGTGTTCCAGTCCAACGACAACAAAACGTTTATATCCATTACAGAAATAATAAAAATAATATCACCGCGATATTCTTGTTTTACATGGTTCTTATACGCTATCATAAAATATTAGATGTTAGTTGAATTTGAGATTTATTTGTTGTGATTTTCGAACTGATTACGTGTATTTTTCATTTTCCTGCATTCCGTTTGAAGTCAAAATAACAGTTATATTCTAACCTTTTGTGGAATTGAGTTTTATTATTTATTTGGCAGGAGCTCTTTTAAATTCTCGTATGGTTCACTTTCTTTTAATATCAATTGTTCAACGATAAAGTTAATTAAAAAAAGTTTAGCATAATAGAACAATAATGATAGCATTTTTTTATATAATAAAAAATTTATTTACGCTTTTAAACAAAATTGTGAAGCTATAAACTGGAGTTAGATATTTTAAACCATTTTACTTTTACAACAATTATCGTATTTATTTTATTATAAATGGCTACACTTCTTGTAAATTAGTTTTGTAAAAGTCTAAAATCTTTGTCAAATATTGTTAACTCTATTCTAAAATCTAAAATTATTTTAATAATATTAATTTGTGTAATTTGTTTTATTTTTGTAGCAAAATTGATTTTTTTTTTTTTTTTTATTTACACGTGCAATTTTTTTTTTTTGTTATTTGGGAAATATTATATAAAATTCTAAAATTTCCAACTTTTTCTTCTGCGATTATATAAAAGTTATATTGGTAATTTATATTCCTGGATATCCCAATTATTTTAAAAATTCTAAAAGAAAAATCTTTGAGATTTAAATAAGAACAAGTTTTCCCTTTTTAAAATTAAAAAAAAAGTAACAAAATTGTTGGTAAAACTCTTATTATTTTACTAGATTCAAACAATAAATTACTTTTAAGTATAGTATGTAAATTAATATATTGTTCAGGATTTTTAAATATCTTTATTATGAATTGCAGTACATGCATAAAATGAGTATTAACCTTGAAACTGAAATTAGATTTTAACATAATTTTTTGAAAAAATTTAATTTTCTAAGATTTCATCATTAATATTATTTGAATTTTTTTATAGAATTATAGTGCATTTAAATTCAATTAACTAATAATAAATCATGAAATAGATATAAAGTTGCATATTGACTGCAGCTTGTTGATTACATCTATTAAAAAATTAATATAATTTATACAATAATAATAAAACACAGAATTCTTGGTTTAATAAAAAATGTTCGCTTATGAATTACAAGTAAACAAATTATTGATGTACATACTATTTTTTTTTTTTTTTTTTTTTTTTTTTTTAATTTTCATGATGATAAATCTAATAGCATTAAGTGTTATTTTCTTATATATATTTTATTGAGGCCCAGTATCTTTGAATAGGAGTACTTATAAATTATTTTAGAATAATCAGATTTCAACGGAAATATCCATTTTTACCATCCCTGAATACATTTTTGAATCCATCTCTGAATCCCTGGATTTTTTGAATCCTGATCCATTCGGTGTGATATCTGTACGTAGGTACTCACGCATATATCTCAAAATACGCATAACTCAAAAACGATTAGCCGTAGGATGTTAAATTTTGGATTTAGGACTATTGTAACAGCTAGTTGAGCACACTGAACCAAATCGTTTATAATCGACTGAACCAAAAGTGTCCATAAAAGCCCAAAATCCAAAAAAAAATTGTATTTTGGACGTTTATTAACTGCATATTTTCCCCCATTTCCGACTGTACTCAACGAAATATTCACTAGACTAGCGAAATATTTTTCAGATAAATATCTAAAAACCACTTTTGGGTTTTTTGAATTTCGAATTTTTAAGAGGTGCGACGTATACAGGGCAACACCTAACCAACACAGCCACTGCTAGTACGATGTGACTGGCACCTCCCTCTTTTTACTCGACTAAAAAAACATAAAATGATTGCAGATGAAGCCGCATTGATATTGTGGGCGAAGCCACGACGGAGGAAATATCGCAAAGAATTTTTAAAGCGTTTTTTTTTTTAAATACCGAGAAAAAATTAACTTGCTTAAGAATGGTTTAGCCTAATTTAAATTTACTTTTAATTAATCATTAATATAAGAATTCAAGTAAAAATAGCTGGTTAGTAAAACATCTTTCTGGTTATAATAAAATTTATCTACTTGAATTAGAATTTAATCTACTCCATCTGTAAAAACGTCAATTCTTTTTAAATCAATGGTTCCATTTAAAGCGGAAAAACTAATGACATACAGTTTTGGTTTAGCCAAGTTATTATACTACTTCAGCTTTGATTATATCTATCCCATTTTATATTAATTTACTTAATTAAATTTGTTTACTTATTATTCAGAATAGAAAAAACAAAAATTCTCCAACTTATTTAATTTTTTTATTGTATTATATATCCACCGATTTTATAAAGTAAGAACTAATTTTGTAGGCTGTAGTTTAATAGATACATGTTTTATTAATTTGATGAGGTAAGATTTATAGAAGGTAAAAAACTCTGGAGAGATTTTTAATAAATATTCGACAAAGATAATTTGTTTGTTTTTGCTTACTTATAACTACTTTGGTAAGAAGAAGAAAGAAAATTAGGTTTGGAAATATTTAGTTAAATTTAAATTGAACGAAAATTTAAATATTTTCAGATTAGAATTTAAGATTCTTTTGTTTCCCTATCAATACATATATTTTTGGAATGAAATTTATACAATACAAAAATATAATAAATCTTACAACATTTTAATAGGGTTTTTATTAATTTTAAACAGGTTTGGAAACTTTTCTTTTTTTCAAAAATCTGGAACGAATGATTTAGAAAGTTTTTTTTCTTCAACATTTCCAAAAACTCTGATGTTCTATAAATGTTATTTTATAGTTATACAGTTATTTTAAATTATCCATCTTCAGATAAATTTATGTTATACTTTATTGTTGTGGTCAATTTGAAACCAGTCGGTCACAATCTAACTGTTGTGTTACGCTGTGCAATAGGTTTTAGAGGTGTTGAGTCGAGTCGGTGGAGACAACTGATTATTATTGTTATTATATTATATCGTCCAGTTCACAAGGATTACCATCATCATCAGCATCATTTCTAAGGTAAAACGAATCTTAGAGACCTCGTGAAACGTGACACATGGATTACCTACAACACAACTCTACTAGAATCGTACGATGCGACGCGTATCTTGTCGTGTCCTGCAGATTTCTTTCTATCCAACCTCAAATTGAATAACACTAACAATATTTTTATTTATCATTATATATAAATTTTTTTATATTTATAATCTTTTAATGGATAACAGCTATATTTAGGTGGTTAACCTAGACTTATTTAAAATAGATCATAATGAAATAATTGTAAAAATGTTTACCACGTAGTATTTACTATGGAAAATTTAACACTTTCACAATGAAATTAACTTATAATTGCATTCAAAGATTTTTAATGTAAATATTATTAATTAACTTATTTAAAAATATTTTTACTAACCCGCCAGATTTTTTTAGTGGTAAAACTTGTAGTAAATCAGCTGATTTCGAAGTTGAAAGATTCCAATCCTAATGAAGGCTTTTTATTGAATATTCAGGCTTATTAATTTGAATACTGTATCGTAGATACCGGTGTTTTATGATGGTTGGGTTTCAATTAACCACACTCTCGTGTTTGGTCGGCCTGTTTATACAAGACTAAACCTCACTCGCACGTCAGAAACAAGGAAATTGGCTGCCTCGTGCCTCAAGCCCCGAATCCAGAAAGTTGTAATTTATTTACTTTGCTCTATAAATAAAAACTTAATAGATTTTCAAATTGTTTATTATTGACTCTTAATTGTAGTCTTGAAATTGTGAAGTCGTAATTTTATTGTTTATTGATTGGTATGGTATAATATTTATTGATTTATTGAAGGGGTAATTGTTATATCTCTGAATTTTTTATTTCCCAAAATACGTTATATAGTAGAGTTCAAGAGGATGGAAGGCCGGAGACGTATCGAAGACTGTTAGTATTAAAATATAACTTGGTTCGGTAGTGGGCGTCAACTATTCTGCATGGATAAACTGAAAATTAATCTTCTGCGCCCTTTCTGACTCCGCAGTTATATAATTCCTAGTACATACAATAGATAAATTGTATATAATTTGGAATGGACTGTTAAAATTAAAAAAGTAGGGACAGTATCAGGAACTGAATATAACCAAATTAATTTTTTATTTTTTGTATGTTTGTGTGATTTTTTAGAGATTTTGTTTAATGCTACAAGTAATCCAATATGTGAAAAAAAAAACTTGGCAAGAGTAATTAGAATGTTTAAAAGAAAGGAAACAGCTATATCGTAAAGAAATTCTTATATCTATATTAATTCGATATACATGTCGATATCTTATACATACAAAATCTTATATCTAAATAAATCCGGTCCAAAAATATAAAGTTTTGTACTCAACTATTTAATGACAAAGCATATATTAAAGTATATTAAGCACATACAACTTCCAGACTGTATGTTCCTTGCCAAGGATTTAAGGAAGAAGATAAGTAACATAACCCCATATTTAAATATACGTCATTTTATGGGGATTTCTATTGCAAAAATTATTTTAACTATTTTATTCAATAAGTAATTTATTAAAACAGATTTGTTTTTATGTAAACATAATCTGTATCGATATTTATATTTGTTAAAGAAATTTTTAATAAAAGCTAGAATATGTCACCTCATGTTTTTGTATAAAAGGTGGTAATAATGATTAGTATAATAAAATATACTAATCAACAAACATTTTCTGTGCTTCATTCGTTAAGCCATAAAAATGATTTTTAATTAATAAATAAATCTCTTTTAATTCTGTTAGAAGACATCGAATGTAAATTTACTGTACTAGAGAATCCTTTAAAACATGAATGTATCACATAATAATGTGATAAAATTGAAAAAAAAAAATCCCTTGAAATTTTCTACTTTTTTTTAAGTTTTTAAGGAATTTTTGTTTTGAATTCTTTCATTATTTAAAACTAATTTTTATTTAGAACTGAATAAAATTTTTCTGATTCAATATAAATCAAATTTAGATTTTTGTTCGATTGTATACTATATGTGGCAAAAAATCGATCAAAAATAGTTATTTTTGCTTAAAGAACTCCAATATTTTATGTTAGAATAAACGTTAATAATATATTTCTTTTTTCTGTATTTGCGTAGCACAGATTTAAATATACTTTTAGAAAGGTGAGTAGAACTATATATTTTCTTCAAATCCGTTTAATAATTATTATTATTATACGGTCTAAAACCGGTAATTATTTCCTTTTTATTTAAAACAAGTATAACAACGTATTCTTGTTTTCAGCTTTATTATATTATATTATTTATTCATTTTAATATTTAAAACTGATTAAGTATTTGTTTGTACCAATTACAATTTTCATCAATTTTTTTTATATTAAAACAGGATTTCCTATAATGGATTATTCTCTTTTCATTTGATTTAAATCAATAATTTAGTATTATAATTTATTTTAGAATT
Organism: Zanna intricata; assembly: GCA_010016005.3. NCBI lineage: Eukaryota > Metazoa > Arthropoda > Insecta > Hemiptera > Fulgoridae > Zanna > Zanna intricata. The sequence goes on along the minus strand of JAAAKQ030260753.1, from coordinate 4,512 downwards.
CAGTTAATGAAATTATCTCCTCTTTGATTGTCTTGTACGTTAAAATAATTAACACGTAAACTTTTCAATTTTTCATTGATGCCCAAATATTTTGATTAAATGTTAATTTATTATCATGAAATACAATTTCACAAAAAAAAAAATTTTCATTCAATAATCTAAAATATCATTTATATACCTCTTCTAAAATTAATATTGTCAAATTTTTCAATATGATTGTTTTAAACAAAAATTTTTGTTTAAATATATTTTCAGTTATATTAATTTTTAACCTCCGGAACCACCGTTAGGTATTGCATCAGAGGATGATGATGAACGATGTGTAGCGTGTGTGAAAATGCCATCCCTGACCGGGATTCGAATCCGGGGCCTCCGGATGAAAGTCCGAGACGCTACCACTCGGTAGCGTCTACTACTCGGTAGCGATATGATTAGATTACTCAGTTATTCAGTTAAAAAACTTACCATTAAGTGATTTGTGCTATAAATATTTAATTCTATTTATAAAATATTTCTTATACTTCTTGGATTAATGTTGAAATAAATCGTGTAAAAAAAAAAGAAAAAAGTAATTTATCCACAGAAAGAATAATAACCACCTCTAGAAGAACTATATTTTTCCGCAAATGTTTATATTATTATATTTTCGTAATGATTTTTAATAAAGTACTGGCGTACTAATAAAATGTTTACAATTTATTTAAAATGGAATAAAGAGTTGCTCTTAAAAAACTAATTTTTTTTTCTGGAAAAATTAAAAAAAATTAGTTAAAAGTATAATGTTTTGCTTCTTGTTTAATAAATTGTATAACAATTTCTAGTAATATTTTTCAAATTTTATTTAATTATTTTTATTTATTATTTTCACATATTTGCTTTAATACTATTTTTATTTAGTAATATAAATTTTAATTACTTTTATTAATTTTTTTAATGAATTCATTAATTGTATTTTTTTTTTAAACTGTTTTGTATAAAATTTGTTTTAATCTATTCGGATAAATGTGTATTCTTTTTTCTCTTATGAGTAGACAGTTTAGCATGAAATAGAATTTTATATATTTTTTATTTTAAAAAAATAATAATTTGTGTATGAAATTTAATAGGCGTATAAGGAAGTCATGTAATGTCCACATCAGATTTTTTAAATTAGTATAAACGATATAAGCAATGATGATTAAATTTTGTTACAAATTAGAGAATAATTTCTAATTGAAATTTAAAATGAAAAGAAAAAAAATGAAATTAATTACTTTTACTCTATATAATGTAAAAGTAGACGGTAAAAACTTTCCCCTAGCATTGTGCTCTAGGTATATATATATATATATATATATATATCATATTGCAATATTACGCATAAACACTTATAAGACCGTTTCTGTTTGAGTATATAGAGTAGTCACGCTATGTTCTTATTAATGTGTGATGTAGCCCTTTGCTTTGTTTCGTTTTGAAAATTCTCATGATATTAAACTAAAGAAGGCACCACAATTGTATGTTGCATACAATCTAATATTAGGCGAATAAGTAGTAAGCTATTACATATAAAATAAAACAAAAAAAAATTTATTCTTACGGGACTTTACTAATATTGTTACATGAAATATTATTTTACTTTATTTTTATTATAATGTTATTTTTTTTATAGTTTTTTTTTTACATTATTATAAACTTACTTTTACTTATAAGTTAATGAAGATTACTTGCTCTATAGTTTTATTTTATATTTCTAAGTTTCTTATTTTTATATAGTTGTAGCTATAGAATTAAATACTACTTGTTCTTTTCTTAATATCATTACTACTATTACTGTAAATGTGTGTGTATCTGACACTGTCTAACTCTCACGATATCATTGTCAAGAGCAATCTTGTTACAATAATGAACAGTTCTGTCTGGTTCTGTTATTATTCTTATATATGAAGTAATTAAGACCAAATAATCATGGAAAATTATAATGAACTATATGTGTGTACAAAATGTATCATACCAAATTACATACCATTTCAAACCATAATTGTTGTACAGTCTATGGGTAATGTAACTTACACAACATATGTATTCTACATAATTAGTTATTGTTATTATTTTTTTGTCTGTTTTGACGTTTTATAAATGTTCAGGACATTTTTATGCAGTATTAAAACAGGATATTCTCTTAAAATATACTTAGAATATGTATACTTATAACAAGTCCATTGTCCGTTTCCTTCGGTCTTCATTCTCTTCTTCTTACAACTAGATTTTATACACATAGTTTCTGATATTTCCATCTCGTTTTACATTACTTACAGGATTTTATTATTTATTGATTTATTTTCACTGTATCTTCTCTGCTTTCTTTGATTTTTCGTGGCACTGCTTTAATCAACCCTTCTCTTTCATGGTATATATTCCAACCGGTTGGTTTATTCTTTTGATTAAGAGCATATTTTCGTTCTCTCCCCAAATTATTTTTCTATTTTTCGCTAATCATTTCTTTTATTTTTCTCCACTCTCCTTTATGCTTACATTTCGAATGCCTTCAGTCATTTTTCTCTTTTATCATCAATTTTTCATATTTATATGAATATTCAACGTAATATATCATGAAATACTTTGAATTCTTCCTTCTTTTTTGATAAACATTCACTAGCTTATTAATTCATATTCTCATTATTTAAAAAAAAAAAAAATCATTTTACGTATTATATATAACACTGCTTTTTAGTTTTGAAATCAACTTTTTATCTTTTATAAAGCTGATGTCATCACGTATATTATGGAATTTATTTTTCTTCTTCCAAAGTTGATCAATTCAACCATTCCTAAATTATCTTTTATTGTATCTTCAATTCAAATAGTAAATAAATATGTATAAGGAAATTCTTGTCTTATCTTCTTCCTTTCAATCACTCACTTTGGACATTTTTACTTTTATAATAGCTTTCTGATTCAGGTACTAATCTTTAATTATCTTTCTATATTAACAGGATGTTTTTTTTAAATTCAATTATAAACTATTGAAAAATTCAAATAATTTTCAACTTTTATGGAAATTCATGTTTCTATTAATTTCAAACTGTAGATTAGTAATTATTGTTTTTGTTAACTAAACAGAATTATATTACGCAATAATGAAGAAAGGTATTCATTATCTTTTTCTTGTAACACACTTTAATCATCGTTACCGTTACTATTCTTCCTAGATAAGACTTTTGAGATGAAGTAATATCCATGAAATATTATTTAAATGAAACACAGCATTTGTATAATATTTCAATGAATGATTAAATTATTTGTTAATAATTAAGGATGTAATTTCTTAAATATAAATTAATTTCTCAAGTTTCCTCCGTGATCCGAGTTACAGTTGAGAGATATCTAATACGTTTTATGTAACTGATTGATAAGAAATAAAATATTTTAGCGTAACAAAAAATTATTTTGTTTAACGATTGATGAAGTTATATACTAAGAAATTGCAAATTTCTAGTAGTGGTTTCCAAATTGTAGGTGCTTAGGGTTGAAAAGTTTTACCAAAACTCTTCTAAGAAATGATATAAAAAATGTAGTTCAGCTCTAGTCGTACATTTAAGAAAGGTTAATGATGAAAATTCAGACTTGAATATGTTAACAGGTGTTTTTCATCGATAAAACTCTCATAGAAAAGTTCATTTACATCCAAAATACAGTTTCCATTAAGAATGTCATTGAAAGATTTTAATTGTCCTTTTTGATTGCTTTAGGTATTAGATTAATAGGTAAATTCAAGTAAAAACTTGGTCTTATTATGGATGGTAATGTAATTAAGTGTTCAGATGTTATATGACAATGTGGTTTTGTCCAAGAAACCTGCTTCGTTCAGATTTCTGTCTGTTTGTAAGTATAACAGTTTTTAATACTATTCTTTTAATTAGGGTTAGTAGGTCAAATTATTCCTCGCAAATTCCATTGATTAATTAACTGACCAGTAATATGGTGGTTAATCATCCATTGATTAAAAAATTATTAGTAAATATGCTGTAAGTTATAATTGGATCTTCTTTGGGAAAAAATTACCTCGCTCGGGGTTCATACTTGTACATTTAACTCAAAAAAACATTTGGTAAAACGTTTTAGCGGATGCAAATATATGTATGAAAAAAACAGAGAGAAATGTCTTTTAAGACCTAAACACTTTTTACATCTAAATTTTGATAAATTTTTTATATATCTATATAATAATATTTTGTATATATATTAGTATATTTCATAATATTTAAGTCTTTACTACTATCCTAATTTTAAATTAAATTTTTACGTTATAAATTAATGAATAGATATATTAATAGTTTATTAAACAGATCTATAGTTTACTAGTTACATTAACATTTGTAATGGAATTCATCATTTATAATATATATATATATATATATATATATATATATATAGGGTGTATCAAAACTGCACAGCAATCTCTCGGAAACGGATTCTATATCTAAATATAAGAAAAAGTTTCCAATAAACATATGCCTGAAAACGTTTTGT
>JAAAKQ030260698.1:0-10769 GCA_010016005.3 Zanna intricata | reverse complement strand
GTGAATAAGAAATCCTATAAAATTAGCATGCAAAAGTAAAATAAATTATATTATTTTTTTATAGTCATTCGATTTTACGAGACCACTCCCATTTTTAATCATCTAGGTCTGGGGCAAGTTGAAAATTAATGTTAAACCTGTATTTATCAGTTATTTATTCACCCTATAGAAATTTAGTAAGACTAAAGAAGATAATTTAATTCGATTCGTAATATTATGTACGTTGTTTCCTTAGTTTTACGATACTAAATAGTAGTTTCAAGCGTTAAAATAATAAGTTACCACTGATCCGTTACATATGGGATGGAATGAAACAAATTGTTTGCTAGGATGATCGGTCTAATATACGAGTACAAGCAGGTAAGTGTATTCTATAGAGGCCTAATAGTTATCATAAGTAAATTCACGCATCAGTAAACTGCCACACCGTAGTTTTATTCTAAAATTTATTTTTATAAATGTAAAGATATTGTATCTACATTCGTACATACAAACAGCTTACAAACAGGATATGATGGTTCTAACCATAAATACATTTTCAATATCGAATAATGAAATTTACTTCTAGTAGTTTATTATTTATAAGTGTAAATTCATAATTGCTACTAATAGATATAATTTCTTTGAATACTAGATATAATTAGCTTTATTGCTCTCATATCACAAATATACTTTAACCTAATTATCACTTGTTGACTACAGGATAGTTTTATATATATACTCGTATTTCATCCCGATTAAAATAAATATTTTTATACTAAATCCTACTACTTTTTAGAAGGAAAGTACTGTAAGCGGTTTAATTTGAACATATGTGGTTTTCACAAGATTTCTTCGTTTTGACTCCTAAGGAATCCAAATTTCTCGGATGTTATGAATCGCATGTACGAATGTGTTCGGTCTTGTCCTGTAAATAACCTTATATCTTCAGAACTAATAGGCCGTTTTTATCAAACTTGGTCTGATAATTTCTATATTTGGGACATTGATGCAATAAAGTTTCAACTTATATGGTCAAGGGAATGAGACTGTAGCAAGATCACCCTCAGTATCTCGAGAGTTTACCTAATTAATGTCATATATTACTTAGGCACATTTGTTAACGATTAAAAAGAACAATATTTGTAAAAAAATTGTTTCAAAGTCGTAGCCCCACCCCAAAAATGCTGTAGGAGTCATTTCCTATGTTGTGGTGTCACAGCTTAACGGTAGAATTAAATAAATGAATAATCTTTTTGTTGATTTTCCCCGCTCCCCAGAGCCGGACTCGCATCTAAGCATAAACACAGCTCCTGGGCGGCGCCATTGCCTCAAACTATCCCGGTAGGAGCAAAGTCCCACACAGGTAGCCGGGACACTGTCTTTTATTTTCTTGCCACACCTCAAATGAGGGGACCCCTGATGGACTCCGGTCTTTATGCCCTGCCACTAATGGGATACTCCTAAGGGAATTCCCCGCTGGGGTTACGGTATTATAATCTTCCCCAATGGTGCTGCAAAGGAATCCCTGTCCAACCATTAATGGTGGGGGCCTCCCACACTCCTGGACGGAGAGGTCCCTTACAGATATCCATCATCACAGACACTGATTCTGTTTGGCCTCCATCGCCCAATAGTTTTTCCGCCACGATGGGCGGCCATAGTGATCACTAGCGTCGCATGAACAGGACGTCTGTCATCAACATTGACTCTCCCGGGATCAAGGATCCCGACTTCACATGGCCACACAGCTTTTTTTCATGAGCGGTGGAGATCGAGGTAGACTTTCCCATCTCCGTTAGCCACCATTGTCGTAGTCGGCTGGCCTACCGGTTGTTTCCTGACGACATCCTTCAGCGTTATGACCTATGTCGGTTTCTAATCCAACACTGTCCCCAGACAAGTCTGAGCAGAAGGACTTGGTCCGCCTTCAGCTTACCCGAATGAGGCAAGTCCCTAATCCAAGGCACTTTTCGGAATACCGGGACGTGATTCGGGTGGTCAACTCATGTCACAAATCAACCATCCAAGCAAATCCAGTGTCTTTTTCGATCTCAGCAGTGTCAGAACTGAAGACTGGAAAACGTTCTTAGACCAGCCCGAAAGATGCCTCTCATTCCAGGCCAACCTATCAACGTCTCCGTCGGCGACACATCATTAACCATTCGACGAATCTCCGCAAGTGACTAGGAAGCAGAGTTCTTGGACTCTACAAAGTGTTTACAGAGTTGGACTCTGCTGTTGGAGTCTGCAAAGCTACATCCATGATGATAATATGTGTTTGGGTAGCATCGTCCACCATTTCCGGCTGTTTAGATTTCCGCTCCTGAATCTGCACATCTATATCATCAAGGACATCCCTGAACATCTCCACCATACCACCAATGCCATCCAATACTCATTAATTTCAACTTTTGTGTTCACTTGTTGACTAGCAAGTGTTCTTAACTCCTTTACATAGCGTGGTAGAAAAGATTTATTATGAGGAAAATACTTCATCCATCTCTTACAGTCTTTACTAGCTCATACTTTCTGCCCCCCCACTGCCTCTCCCTCCACCATTCGGGAAACTACCTGAGACGGGGAGCGATGTCTACCACTTCTGGTTTCTTTCTCTCCTCAATTGCAGGATGGGAGAGACGTAATCGTCGTTTCCCGGATGTTTTCGGTAGTCCCTTCCCCACGTCCATATCATTATCGGACCTCACTGGAAGAAGCTGGAAGTCAAAGCTCCTTTACACGTTACATCCACTGTGGCTGAAACAGATGAATCAACAACCTGTCGCTACCGCCTAGATGACGTCTTTTTCTTCACCATTTCTCTGTATTTTTCCAACAGTCGTTCCCTCACGCCTAATTCCGTTTTATCTATCTCTACAACTATCGCTTCCACTCCAGTCCAAGGGGGTCTTACGCTCCGAAACCCTTGAAACCTCCCTTCTTCCGGATGGTCCACCCACTACAGAAATATAAACATCCCCAACAGGAAGGGATAGGTCCTCGGGCTGATTTGGCTCGGTCATAGTCCACAACTACAAAAATAAATAAATGAAATTAAAGAAAAATTAATTTATGTAAAAAGTTTAAATCGACTTAGCAACTCCGTAATTCGAATGTAAACAAACAAATTAAATTAGTATTTCTAACTATGCAACCAAACCTACAATCCTTAGTTACTATGGGCCAAACACAAAGTATAAATACAAAGTATAACACAGGAAAACAGAAACTAAAAAAAAAAAAAATAAAAAAAAATAAATAAAAATAAACTTACTTAACGAAATAAATAAAGACAAAAACCTAATAATAATCGAAAGAAACTATTGAAAATAACACAAAATGACACCAAACATAAAATCGAAAAAACACACAAACTACTAATGAAAAACGCAATTATATCCGCAGATACAAGTATTTTTCATAGTGAAAACATTTCCGATGTAATCTATTCCTTTAAATGTCTTTGATATTTAAAGTTTAAAAATGTGCAAAAATGTAAAAAACTCGCTTTGGCTAGGTCACTAACTCGATCGCCCGGTTGGCTCGGTACTCGGTGCGTTAAGCCTCGCAACTGCACCAGTTTGTCGACCGTACAGGCGAATTTGTTCTATGTTAAGTTGTGAAATTACATTAGTTTAATTACTGTCTATCATCGCCACTAGTACTGCTACACCAGCGCGAATTAATTACGATATAGGCTCTCGCTTTAGTTAGAACCATTGAATTAAATTACAGAAAAAATATTATTTTTGAATAAAACGATACATTTTAAATTGTTGTGTAATCCATGCATCAGAAGCAACCTCAGTGCAGCGTTTTTTTGTTTCTTTTTTTTTCATTTTTTTTCTTTATTAAAATGAAAGAATTAAAATAAATATTTTTGTACAAATACCATTCTATTTTTACTTTTTCATTACATTTTAAAAAATCGAAAAAAATTAAGTTATTATCAATTATCTAATTTAAATACAATAATCCAGAAACAGAAATGTGGTTTCTAAATTTGTTTTTATTAATCTAACAATAAATAACAGGTTATTAATAATAGGCGAAATTGTTGCAGATTACAAACTCTATACGTAAATATGACTAAATGAATGAGTTTATCATATATATTGTATGTAGTATTATGAAAGATGTATTTATACCCTCAAAACATAAAAAATGTGTTCTGCGTTAAAATAAATTTAATTACATCTCTTCTTTTTGTTTTATATGTTTTACAGTAGTAGAGCGTACAAAAACCAATTTGAGTGCTAAGAAATTGAAAAACTGTAAACGTAACAATTATTAGCCAGTCTTTTAAAGTTTTTCAACGCATATTTGATGCAATTTTTTAAAATTTTCAAAACGAACGGGTAGATTTTTCATGGTGAAATCATTTCCGATGTAAACTTTTCCTTTAAACGTCAGTAAAACAGTACTATTTGACTGTAGAATTTTAGTTACTTAAAATTGTGGTATTTTATACATTGTACACAGAATGGATGGTTATATCAATGTAATTGCAGTATTTGGTGTAATGTTTTATAGCCGTTGCATTAACATACAGATATATATCTGTAACATAGAATAGTCTCATTTAGAGCATTGTATAGGGTAGGCTGTATGAATTAAAATTAATAACTTAGTTAATACAATTAACTATAAAACACAAAAAATTCATTTTACAGTGATACAAAAAAAAAAAAAACGAAAGCAATTATCCAATAATTGTTATAATTAGACTTATTTTTCATTAAGAAAAATTTACTTATTTTAAAGATGAAACTTTTTTTTATTACTCTAGGAATCGGTGCATATTCCAGTTTACATTAATTATTAACAGAATCTGAAGAAAAAAAGAAAGATATTATTTCCAAATGAAAATCACTATGAAATATTCTGCTATATTTGGTCTTTTTAAACGAATTATTTATTGCTAATAATTGCCAAATTTATCTAATTTTAACCATAATTAATATGACATGTGAAAAAAAAACATGCGACTGCTAAGCACAGAAATCTTCATCATCATTCACCTGCTTTCTACATTGAGCTCATATAATTTTTTTTTATTTACCATCTTATTTTTAATTTAAAAAATGATGTAGCACATATTTTAATAATATTTATAAACTTTGGTTTTTGGTTATAAATTAACCTTAATGAACAAAATCATTCTGCTTTAAACGTAAATATATAATTTCTGTCGACTTACAATCCCACCTGTTAAATTCTGTTATAATTTTTCTTTTATACAATACTTTTCTTTTTTTTTCTTTTCTTTCTCTGTTTCTGTTCTTTTCTTTGTCTGTTTAGCCTCCGGAATTATCGTAAGGTATTACTTCAGAGGATCAATGAGGATGATATGTATGAATGTGAATGAAATGTGTAGTCTTGTATAATCTTAGGACGAACACGCCTGAGAAATATGGTTAATTGAAACCCAACCACCAAAGAACACCGGTATCCACTATCCAGTATTTAAATCCGTATAAAAGTGACTATCTTTACTAGGATTTGAACCTCTGAGATCTCGACTTCAAAATCAGCTGATTTGCGATGTTGTGTTAACCACTAGACCAGTCCGGGGGGCTCTTGTATATAATACTAAATTTATACCAAATTTTATTTAAATTTATATATTTCAAAATGTTTGAACCGTGATTTGAGTCTGCAAACAAACATTGAAATTTAAATTCTGTAATAAAACAAACAATATTCGAATAAAATGAATATATAAGTTATGAATTGGTAATGAAAAATGTAGTCGGATTACGTGGAATCATGAGTATGGATGTTTTTAGACGGTTAGAATTTATTACAGTATTTTTCATAGTAACATATGTAATTTAAATATTATGTATGTTGAAAAAACTAAAATTAATCAAATCCTATGAACTGGATAATTCGTTAATATTGATAAGGCATTTCCGACTCAATCTGTTAATTGATATTTTAGTTTATGATATTTTTTTAGATGTATGTTATTATAGATTCATTAGATTTTTAAGAATCTATCAAAAATTCATGTATGAGTAACCTCTTACCAAAACGGAGTAAATTGCTTTGCAGGGATATTTAATTTTGGACTATGGTACAGATAAAAAAATTTTATATAAAAATTTAAAGATAGTCCAGTCACTTTATTACGAAAAAAAATACAATTTGTATTTTTAATAAATATTTTTTCTAGCGTATTTAGTTATTTCTTAATATTTTTTCTATCCTTGTATGTAAGATTATCCTCTATCAAATTTCTGCTGAAGAAGTTATACTTGGATTCTTGATATTTTAGTTCTTATAATAAATTGATAAGCTACCTGTTAATTGGAAGGGAAGAATTTGAACGGAAAAATTAATTTTGGTTAGGATTTTTTATAAATTATAATATAAATTCCAGAAATTAAATGTTCCTTATCGCTACAAATGTTCTCATATTATAAATTAAACTTTGAAAGAAGGAAAAATATAAACATGATTTTTTATTTTATATATGATATTGAATAATCCGATTCCTCTGAATCTTCTTGTTAAGCCATTTTCATCAGAGGTTCTGAAATTAGCCTGGAAGAAGAAGGATTCGTAGAAGGTGTCAGGTTTAATTACTAAAAAACTGTTGTTTATGCTTCCTTTTAAAGCCACCCTATACATGACATACCTTTTTTATGGCATCTGCGCACTACGCACTTTACGAAAAGAAAGTTTCACAAACGGTTATTGTCCCGAAAACAGGTAAAATGGTACATGAGGTATATTTGTATAGGCATATAAATTTTTCATCCTTTTTTTTTTTAAATATTTGAGAAACTTTCATCAGAGGCTGTGTTCTATTCTTGAACATGCTCATGTTATTCCTGATCCTGCCTGACAATCTTTATGATCTTGCTTTTTATTCTGTTTCTGTTCACTCAACTATTGAGCAAATGACAGACATGTTGAGATTAGAGGCTTGAGAAAAAAAATTACTGTTCGTCTACCTTCTTGGATGTGCAACAGACCTTCAATGTAGTTGTTTGCCCTATTGTACAATTTGAAAAGAGCCTATCTTAACCGTATTACTTGTCTTGCTTATATACCTGAATGGACATTTTTCACAGATGAACTGTAATAAGGAGTTGTCTGTGTTCTTTGACACTAACTAGAATGTACTTAGGACCTGTTTTATATTATCACTTCACAGTGGACCTTCAGGCTATAGACTAAATCACCATTGCTTTTGTTGCCTATTACACGGAATTCTGGTAGTCGTTGTTAATCCAAATCTAGTTTAAGTTAAATACAATCTGAATTGAACCAAATCAACAATTGGCTGTCAGGATGGAAAATTAGGGTTAATCAAGCGAATATGAGTCGTGTGACACTTGCAATGACAGAGGAAATTGTCCACGGGACTGGTCCATCTAGATTGTTCTCATACTTATGCTCAGATTGTACGGTACCTTGGTCTTCATCTTGATTGTCGTCTGACATGGAATAAGAGAAACACAACTGATATTAAGTTTAAGAAAATGTACTGGCTGCTGAGCAAGAGCTCACAGCTGTCACTATTCAAAAAATAACTATTTTATACGACCATTCTGAAACCGATTAGGACCTTTAGGACCCAACTTTGAATTCTAGCAAAATCGAGATTATACAGTTATTCCAAAACCAATTACTGAGGAGCATGATAGAGGTGCCTTGTTTCGTAACAAACAGTGAAACTCACAAATTTCTGGGTTTACCGTATGTTTGAGAAGAAATACAGTGATTCGGTACAAAATATAGATTGCAGCTTAACAACCACGTGACCTATTTAGCTATTAACCTTCTAGACATTAGCACATTACACAGACCTTAACCATCTTGGAATTTTGTTCTATATATTTTAATATTTGTTTTCTTTTACTGTTTTACCCTTTATACTTCCTTCTAAAACTAGATTCGTTAACCACGATATCTTCAAAACAACTTTGCACCAACTTAACATTTTCTTCTATTTACAATAAAATACAAAAAAAATTACTATTCTACTTAAAAGCTTTCAGATTTTATCAACCTAACAGATTTTCAACACTTCTAGTTACACTGCGTGACCTCCTAGTAACACCTCAAAATTATAGGTTAATCTAATTCCCTACTGACGGTGTTTTGTTCAATACCGCATTACATTATGTACAAATATTTTTTGAAAGATTTGATTCTAATTAACGCAAGTTAATTAGATGTTTGAGAACAGCATATTTATTTTCTGAAAGAATTTACTTGTAGTTAGTGGGATATTCCTTTGATATTTTCTTTGCTTTGTTTATTAATTGTTTTTTAAACATCAATTAGTTTTATTATTCTGCTTTGATTTATTTTCTTGCGTTAATACTTGTAGAGGAGAACACTTAAGAAACCCTCACCGTCTATCCTCGTTATTTTAACTGCCTGATTGCCTTGTTTTGATCTTGTTTACTTTCAAATTTAATTTCATCCACAACAGTAAACCCATCCTATCTTTTACTTTCTACTGTTTTTTTTTTTTTTTTTTTTTTTTTTGTTTAATTAAGCTATTTAAAATAAAAATATTTATAATACTGTACTTAATATATTATAATAATTATCTATAATATTTATTTTAAATTATCTATGTATTTACTGCTAACTTATTCACAGCAATAAATTCTTGAAAAGCTGTATGTTCACTGTGAAGGAGATTATTTATTTAAAAAATATAATTTATATTATAATTTTATAAATTTTTAATCTCATAACTCTTTTAACATTAACCATCCCTGACTAAAGATTTAATCAGATCATAGTAAAGATTATGTATTCTATTTATTTATTATTATTTTGTTTAAATGTAGAACCGGGAAGCTAAGGAAAATTAACTTATGCTTTTTATTAATTATTTACGTATAAGATTTTTCATAATTTATTAGCAATTAAATATCGCTGAAAACTGTATTATCTTTATATGACAAAAAGTATCTTCTCTATGAAAATAGCTGTATTTAAGGATTAATAAGATCAAAAAACTTTTCTAAAATATTGAATTACTGTTTATAATTTATTCTATTTAGTAATATTGAATTACTAAAATACTATTAAATTGGTAATTTTTATTGTACTATGTTAAAGAAATATCAACATTGAAAAACGTACAGACCATGAAATCAAATAATTTTCAACAATTATTATTTTTAATACATAACTTTTTTAACGCTTTGTTTTCCTGTTGTCTAATTTAACAAAAAGAAAAAAAGAATTAAGTCCTGTAAGTTCACGAAGTAATAACAGGAACCCATAAATAGATCTATTTTGTAATATTGGATTGTACATAATTTTGTTGTAAAAACAGGAGTTATAGAAAGTATAAAACTATTGCGTTTCTGTAAAGTTTAAATATTTATTTTTTATTTTATTCATTTTTTTATTAACTTTTAATAAACTAGATTACTACTAGTTCACAATAAAATATAATTAATTAGATAATAACATTATATATTTATTAGTTGTAAAAAATACTTAAAAGGACTCAGATGCTATAATTACTCGAAATTATAAGCAGAATAAATACGGCTCGTAGTTATCCATTAATGCTAATAAAATATAACAGTTTTACGTACATTTTTATACGTATTTAATGCTTTTTATTATTTAACAATTAAAGGCGAGTAATGATAAAAAACATTCTATAACACTATTATGTACCTGCCATAAACGCAAACATTTAAATCGATAACTTTTTCATCCTAATTACATAATTTAATCTAATAATTACTCTTGTAAATGTTAAGTTTTGTTCTCTTATATATATATATATATATATGTTATACACACACAAATATATATATATATATATATATATATTTATATATATAATTAATATTTTATTTATTAAAATGCATTTGACATTGGTTACCGTTAGGCTACTTATATGGTATCTGTTTTGAAATAATTTCTGCTGCTGGCAAGTATTATGATTTTACCTTACATATTAAATTATATCAACAAGTAATAAATGTTTCCTTACTTTCAAACAAACTATAACTTTATTCATATAAATTATTATAGAAAAGTAATTATGGCTATTTGCCCATTTTTTCAACATTACAAAAAAAAAATTATTTATTTTTTTATTCATAAATTTTTAAAGTTTCTTTTTAAGAGAAGAATATTAAAATAAAAATATTCAATTATATTTTAGGTTTCTTATTGTGGTATTTTTTCTCTAAATTTATAATATTTAATTATGTGATTATTATTTCTTATCAGTTTACAACAATGTACAATAATGTACAACAATGTAAATAACGAATACGATGTTATATTGCTATTTCATGCATTTGTCTTATGTACAGCGAAAGTGATGTATTAAGTAATGTATTTATTTTAAATTGAAACAAGAGATTACAAAATATCAGAATTAAAAAAATAAATTCTTTTTTAAAGCAGAGTAAGAAATTTTTTCAGCATTTTATTTTAAAGTGTAAGGTTAACAATTAATTTACATCTGTTTTTCACTTAAAATGTTTCATAGTTATTTGCTTTATTTTCAGGTACTTAAGAGATTAAATTTTATTATAGGTATTCATTTTTTATATGCTTTTTTTTTAAATATAATAAACTGTAATTAAAAATAACTTACAACAATTTTTTAACTGTAATTATGCATATAACTACATATACTGCATAAGTGGGTAATTTTGCATATAACTGCAATAACATAAAATTTGTTAACTGTAAAAAACCCTTTCTTTTTTTAAGGTTAGAGTTAATCAAATATAATTTAGTTTGAGTAAAATTGCTGGCCTCCGTGGCCGAGTGGTAGCGTC
>JAAAKQ030260654.1:0-10770 GCA_010016005.3 Zanna intricata | reverse complement strand
ACAAAAAACCTTTCCTAAGTTTTACTTGTACACATATATCCTATGCAGATTATGTTCTTATATGAAGAGACATGAGGTTCTTGTTCTTATATTTCATTTAATCTGATGTGTTTGAAATATTTTCCAATAAAAAGCATAATCAAATTTTTTAACTTAAGAAATCAAAAGATCTTTGCCAACAGTTAAGATCAGCATAGCCTACTGCAGGGAAATTTTTTTCGCTGGACCGATATATTATAAGGTACTTATGTATTAACGCCACCGCCACCATATTAACATATTTCACATATTAAAAATATATGCATTATATCTTATAATTACAGATACCAATATAATATAATCAACCAAACTTAACTTACGCTTGCTAACCTTGACTAATTAACAGTAAATATACCTTTAAAGAATAAAAAAATTTTCTGTTAATGAGTCGAGGTTAGGTAGCTGCGGTGGTGTTAATACGTAAGTACCGATTATAATCCCAACACAAACTGATAAATAAACTTCGACAATCAATTGACAGTTACGTAGAAGGTTGTTTAAATTTCTTCAAGCGAAGAACAAGAATGGGCTCAAGACTTAGTTTCTACATTTGAAAATTAAATCAACATATATAAGCCGTAAGGGATGACTGAAGGAAATTCTATCTTCAGAATGTTGATACATTTTGTAAATAAAGCGTTACTGCCAATCGTAATATCAGCCAGCATTAAAATTTTTAATTTCAGAGATCCAAAAAAAATATTTCAAATATTAATCACCCTTTCCTCAGCCTTAAATATTATAATTATAATTATCAGTTACTAAATATTATAATAACTGATCTATTGGGAGCATAAGAAAAGTTTCACATGATATAATTTCTGGATTGTTTTAGGAAAATAATGAAAAAATTTAGCAGGAAATTAAATCCTAACTGAAAAAAATTAATGTTAGATAAATTGGACATTTTTCGTTCATATGTTTTTTTTTTTTATTTTATTACGATTCCGTACATCTTCATTTTGACATATGTTGAAAACAACAGTCAATTTCTATGTTTCAAATTTTTCAAGTTATTTTGGAATTTTTTAATACACACTAAATATTAAACACAACAATGAAGTAGTAGTAGAAACCAATCGGTTTTCTATACAAATTTTAAGCACAAACTCGGGTGGTTTTCAACTCAACCTCTATATCCAACGACAATAACTTTACAATATGAGATTCCTGCATCATCATCATTTATAATTTGTTTCATTTAATTAATTTGTTTTCATGATTTAGTTAACAGTTTGTCATTATTGTAAATAAATATTTTAATGTATAATGAATTTACTTCTGACAAAAACATTTATGATTTACAGTCCACTAATGAAGAAAAATCCTGCATTCTTATAGAAAACGTAGAGGACCAAATGGAGCCATACTTTGGACAAAATGTTACAGTGATACGGTTTATAATGTTCAGTCTAGACAAGGAAGAAAAAATTTAAAGGGGGAATACATGTGAGAATTCGAACGTTTCGACTTCTTACAGCAGCAATTCATTTAATTTATAGCTAAAGTCAAGAGCTGACAACAATTAAATAGAGATAAGAGAATAACAGTACATTACCTGTTTTAAACTGTGACTGGAACAATTAAATAAAAAAGATGTGCGTTAACAATTAATTTCTGAAGATTGTTCACAGCAAAAAATCAGAACATGTTTATAATAAAACACGTGATTGCGTTGTTAGGTGAAAATGGTTTCAAGGGATAAGTGTGGAGGAAACTACGAGGCGTGTTTTTAAAGTAAGTACAGTTTTGAAATCAAGCCGATGCAGCGCTGCGTTCGGTGTCTTGGACATATGCATTGTGTACCTACATCTGTTAGCAAGCCACAGATGCCATTACAGCCAAAATCGATCGTGTTTACATTTACTTTTGCGTATTTAAAATACCTCTCCCAATTGAGAATCCTGCCGACTGTGAAATAAGTGCTGTTATTCATTTTATGTGCGCTAAAGGCAAAAAACCGGTTGAAATTCACAGTCAGATTTGTGAAGTCTATGAACAAAACATTATGAGTGATGGAACGATACGGGTACAGGTTAGAGCTTTCAAGGATGGCCAAAACAAACATTCATGATGAGGAACGTAGTGGGCGACCTTGATCACTGACCATTTCTTCATTATGATTGGAGTTCCCTCAAGTTTCAAGAAGTGTTCTTTACGAAATTGTTAGTGAACGGTTTAAGTACTGAAAATTGTGCTCACGGCCATGTTGCAGTGGCTGTTAAATCAAGCGGCAAACTTTTATGATGATGGAATACAAAAGCTTGTTGTGGTTCGGTATGATATGTGCCTTAATATTGAAGGCAACTATGTAGAAAAATAGATTAAGATATTGGCTTTCATGTAAAAATAAAATAATTATGAAGTCTTTTTTTTTCTTTTTTTTTTAATTTCAAAATAGTAAAGGATCAATTGGGAGCAAAGGTCTCAAGTTAAGATTAAAATAAATCTGTAAACTGCTGTTTAACAATTGCATTCTTAAGTGGAAATAGCTTTAAAAGGTGAAAAGCTGGATTTAACAGCTGGATTCCAATAATTCAGTGTCGACTACATGGACTCAACAGTCTAAAAACCCAAGATATTGGAAGGTTTATTGGGAAGGGCAAAATTGCAAAGTGAAAAAATTCAAGTACCGCTTGATGCCAGTTTAATATAAGTGTAATTAAGGAAAAAATCATTTTCCTAAAATAATATAAAAGCACTATATAAAAAAACAAAAACCAAATTCCATTATACTTACTTCTTTGTTGTTATCTTCTTTCCATTAATAAATCGTGTTGAGGTAGAAGTACGTTTAACGGCAGAGTTTGCGCTAGCTCCACCACCGAATGCTGATGAAAAAGATGTGAACTCAGCATTTGAGCTGACATTAAACATATCATCAAATCCGTCGATACCAAACGGTGAAAACATTGAACTAATTGTTCCTTGACCACCTCGGTGAGGACGCCTGCCACCTGTAATATAACCAAAAATGAAAACATTAATTTTTCATCAGTCAATCTAATTTAAATTAAGAACGGTTTAGTTTACTTTTAAATCTGCACGAGGCAATACAGATAAAATTTGGCAGTTTCTGCCAATGTAGATATGAAGTCATCTTCATATCGCATTATCATATTAAACTGTACAATAATAATTATGTTTTATTACGACTTTATACATTAGTTAAGCCATTTATCTAACTTCAATATTAAAAATCTTTTATCTAAAAGTGCTTTGTAAAAAAAAATATTTTGATGTACAAAATTTTCTTTTTTTTTTTAGGACTGAAAAACATTAGGTTGCAATCAATTGATCTACTTTATATTATGGATTACTGTACCATTTTTATTTTGCTATTCGGCATTTTATATCACTTCTGTTTCTTCCATCTTTAATAATTCTACTTCTCAAATAACAAAATTCTTCTCCCTCGATAATCTTTTTTCTTCCTATTTTTATGCTCAGCGGTTCATATTCATTATTTCTACTACATTTCATTACTTTTGTTTTGTCTCATTTTATCATTATACCATTACAAAAATTTTTTAAAATTCAAAAACCCATCATAATTATTTCTTTTAATTCCTAATCAAAAACCCTATCTAAATAATTCATTAACAAGAGCAGTTTGTTACGATTCATATATTTATAAATACTTTTTTTTTCCTATACACCCCTGAGCCAAACCTCCAATAAAGTATAGCTCAGCCCAGGGGCATGTCCTTTTCCCTGAAAGGCAAGCCACCCACCCCAGCTGTATGTGTCTTGTATGGCAAGGTCAGCCCACCCCCCGGTCTTCGGATCTTCATTTTTTGGTTTCTTGTTCTGCCTTAGCCTCAAACATCAATCAGAGAATCCGGACCCAGAAAAGAATACCTGGAGCTCTCCACCTCATCCAGGTCACGGTCTTCACTCACTCCCCCCCCTTTTTTTTTCTTTTTCCTATTTATTTGTGCTCATGAATACGTGAGGTCTATTATGGAGTCCCCCAGCTGATCATCGGAATTTCTACACCTAGTGTGATGACCCTCACTACTGGGACTATCTACCCCACCGGATGCACAGGACTTTTCATGATCTAAAGACAAGTGGCTCTAGGGTTTAGATGGCTCAGAAGCCCATCCTGGTTCCCTCTTTGTCCTTAGCCGTCAGTATATCTCTGGCCAGTTTATCAATTGCTTGCCAATGACTCTCAAAACTTAGCATATAGTCCACAAGATTATCAAGAGTCAGATCACGTGCACCAGCCTGCAGGCGGATTTCGTCCCATTCAGGGCACCATAGCAATGTGTACTCTACCGTGTCCTCAAGGTGGCATGCAGTATATGCCAGTTGGATGATGTTCTTCTGCCCATGCAGTATAAATATGCCTCAAAATTTCCGTGTCCACTGAGGACCTGTGATAAATGAAAATTTATTTCTCCATGTTTTCTGTTAATCGAGCTCGTTATGTTATTTTATCAGTCTCTTCGTCCATGCAGCCTTTAATCCTGTTTGCCGTAGTCCTAATACTTCCATTCTAGCTTTGTCTTTATTATTGCCCTCCTATCTGATGCATCTCTCATGAATCAGCAGGTCAACTGTAGGAACGCTGGTCAATACACACACTCCCTCATATGATATTGTTCAGGAAGGAGTAAGAACACCCATTAGAGACCTCCTGTGTACTCGGATCAAAGAGATAAGTTTCTCTTAATATTTACTGCATTTCTCCATAAGGTGCTGCATATAACAACACATGTTACTGCTGTCATGATGATCTGACGCTTGGACACTCTTGGAGCTCGTTGCGAGTACATAAGTCTATTTAGTGCCGATAAGGTTTTATCAGCCTTCATCCAAATCCGTGCCACATGTTCACTAAATCTGTTCGACTTGTCAAGCATGACACCGAGGTATTTTATGAATCTGACTTCCTCAATTCGGTTGTTTATAAGTACTATTTTTATTTTAAATATCCTACAGATTATGAACTTAAAATCAAGGAACTGACTAGCCCGAACTGGAATATTTAAATATTTTTTCAAGTATTTTTTGGCAGTATGACATGACAATTACACCTTATTGAAATACTTTTGTTTTATAAGAAAAAGGAAGACAACTTCTACTTACACAGATTCTAGATAATAACTTTTTATTGCAATATACATTAAGCAATAACTGAACTAAAGTTTTCAAAATTAAGTTTAAAATATTTTGATTTTTGCAATTTTAACTTATTTCTAGTTATAAAAATGAGTCGTTTCTTGATATTGGATCAATTTGCACAACCTTGTTAACAGTTTTTTATTAAATCATTAAAGACGCAAATCCAAAACTTCAATCAATTCAAAATCTAATTAAGTAAAACAAAATTTCATTATCAATTTATATAAACAAATAAAAAATTTTTTTTGATTTTCACTAATTTTAAATTCAATTCCACAAATAATCAATTGTATTTCAAATTTCTATAGCAATCTCCAATAATGATTACATTTCAAATAATATTTTCTTCATGTTCTACTATAAATACTATTATTATATTACATTTTCAAATCATTTTAAAATCTAAAAAGAAATTTTATTTAAACAGCACTCTACAGGAAAATTTTTATCCCTTTCCATATTAATCGAGGACATTTCTTCAATCTTCTAGTTTATTTTTAATTGACTTTATTTGTTACTTTTATCTGTTTTTTTTTTTTTTGCATTAAAAAGTTATTCTAATCTTAATTAATCATTTAATCACTTTATTTTTCAGCCTTCTTTATCTATCTTCATATATTTTATAACTTAACTGAACAAAATTAAAAACCAATAAAAAAAATTAAAAATATTTTAATATCATAATAAATAATATTCTAACAAAATTAAAAAAAAAAAAAATCAATAAAATGAAAATTTAAAACTAATTTTCAATAATCTGAACTAAAATTAAAAAAAAATAAATAATATTTTTTCCCTTTACTTCTTCTTTCAATTTATTATAATTTACTGTCAGGACTATCATTATAATCACACTCTTGTTCACTTTTTATAATATCATTCTTTTCCTGTTCGAACGTGTCACCTGAATTTAAATTGTTCAAATTTTTTAAATCTACATTAGAACCAGATTCTGTAAAAACTTTATTACCTAAAAAACAAGACAATATAAACTTTTCATTTAAATTATATTCTTTTAATTTTAAAATTATTTAATATAATTAATAAGGTTTGGTTGAAAAATTACCGTAAAATCATACAAATAAATAATCTGTTATATATTATGAAAAATCTGGCAGTTTCTATGAACATTACACGCTTTATATGCAAAAACTACTTAATCGATTGAATTTTTTTTTTTGTTTAACCTCTGGAACTACTGTTAAGGTTTATCTTCAGAGGATGAGATGAATGAATTGTAGCGTGTGTGAAAAATGCCTCGGCTGACCAGGATTCGAACCTGGGACGGACCTCTGGATGAAAGGCCGAGACACTACCACTCGCACCACAGAGGCCGGCTAATTGATTGAACTGGAATTTCACATAGACAAAGATTTTATATCTGGGAAGTACAAATACAGGACAACGACTGCCGTTATGAAATGTTTCACGGTTTCAAATTCGTGGTTGTTAACAATCAGATTATGTTCCTTGCAGATATACAACTATCTATGGATAAAACTATTACAAATTCAAATTTGGGTACCATTAGTAGTATTTGAAATTAAATTTGCTACATACAACTTTGCTACAAGAAAACTTTTTTTGTCCAGTCTTTTTCAATATCTCTTTCAGTTACAGAAAAAAGTTGCTTTAAAAGTATGGAGGTGTATGCATAGGTATGGCAGCTCAACCAATACAGACACTGCCACCGTTACTGTTACTGTGTGTATAATGCAACTGGCTGTACCTGCTTCTGGTTACTTTATTAACAAAAAAAAATAGCGATTGTTATTATTTTGTAAAATTTTTACTGCCAGATTATCTATCTGTGGCTAACCTATAGGAAGGAACAAGAAATGAATACAGTTTTTGTAATACACTAAAAAAAGCGGGGGGAGGAGATTCAAACTCGGAACCCCTTACGGAAAAAAAAATAGAAATCAGTTTTTCTTAGGAAAAAAAATTTTTGTGAGCAGATACATAGCTGCAAGAAAATGTAATAATAAAATAAATAATAAATTACATTGAACCTATCATCATACAAATTGCTGATCTCTATGGCAGTGTCTTGGCCTTTCATAGGGATGTCTCTTGTCAGGCATGGAATTTTTAATTTGCTACAAATTTCCATTTCCAATTTTCAAATTTTTGCATACAAACATCTCTGTTAAGACACTCGAGAATTTATGTCATATGTTTGATCTACACCCTGAACAGAAGAAATCTCTAGATTTTTGTAAAAAAACAACTAGACAATATTAAGTGGTTTAAACTACTGTGATTATTATCCACTAACGTCAATTGTACATACGATGCAGCCAAATTGAATTCAATGTAACTTCTGTAGTTTTCTATCTGAGCAAACGCACTTTGACAGTAAAGTACTACAATTAATAATCATATAAATGAAGCTAAAAGAAATGGTTTTCAATTTTCACCAGCAAAGACATGTTGTGTGCTCTTCTGTAGAAAGAATTTTGTAGGAGTAGCACTTTATGTAGATAAGTGTAAAAATAAGATAAAAATAATGTGAAATTCTTCATATTCACACTCATTTCAAAGAAGAAACGACAATGTAGGAAAGGACTAAATATAATCGTATGTTTATCACATATGTTAATTGGAGCTTGGACAGATAAGTTCTACTGAATTTATGCAAGTTTCTAATACAGTCCAGATAGAACTCTGTTGAGGCAGGCATATTAGTCCCTTGTTATAAATTAAATCTTTATACTGAATACATAACAGATGTTTCATCATGCATCGACATTTAATTAACTAAATTAAAATCTGTATTCTATTCTGTTTTATATCCTTCAATTTTCAGGTTGATACTGCTTAGGATATTCCCGATGCTGTAAAATCGAAAATCGTCAAACTGAGAGAAAGAAACCTCTTCTAAATTTTTACTTGCTAGATTTTAATTGTTGGAACCAATAATTAAATTTTTTTATTGGGTCATCCATCAGTCTGACCTGATCAAATACTTTGAATTTTAAAGAAAATAATTGTTTTTTGTCGACCAATATATACAATTCGAAGAAGCAATCTTTCCTGTTGCTTAAAATAAAATTCCATAGGGCTGAATACCACTTCTATGCCAATAGGCATTATTAAGCTATAAAAAAAGACGATAGGAAAACCACTTCAATCCTCAGTTTAATACCAGGATCATTATTATTTTTCAGAATCTTTCTCAAACATGACTTGTACAAAAAAAAGTATAGTCTGCTATGGTTTTTAACCACATCAATTTGAGCATATAAACATTCTTGATACCATCTTCACAATTCTTTGTACTTACAATTACATAATTTGTATTCTTAGATGAACAAAATGAGACATCACACGCCTCAGTTTTATTCTCTTTTTTCCTCTCCTGTTAAATTGTATTAACTTTTTCTTTTCTATTATAACTTGAAACTCTTTAATCTCTTATTTATTATCAGCAGCCAGCGCTCCAAAAAGTAGCTCAGTAACTACGTAAACTATTAACATCTATACTAGTGTATTTATCAGATTTAAAAAACACAATATTCTATTGCAATTTTTTCTTCTCTTTGAGAAGCTTCAAATGCAATTTTATAAACATTTTTATATAGCAAACATAAGCTTTTTATAAGGCGAATTAATAAATACTGAACCAAACAAAAAGCTAAGCACTTTATATGACACTTAATATGAAATCTGCAATCTTTAAAACTATTGTTCATTGTTTTCGCACGACACATTCGACAATTTTTAAATAAAAACAAAGTAGACTACCAAACATAAAATATTTACTAAAATATAATTTAAATGTTATATAAAGAACGTATATATAAATTACCAAATAATTCTTCAAATGGTGAACCACCGAAGAATTCACGGAATACCTCCTCAGGATCTCTAAACGTGAATGGGAAATTAAACATGAAATCTGCATCAGGATCCATAGCATGATGTCTTCCGCGTGATCTTGCTCTATCATTAAGTCCTTCTTTACCAAACTGATCGTAAACTCTCCTTTTCTTTTCTGAAAAAAAAAAAATTGTCCATTATAAATGAGGATGAAAATG
This sequence comes from Zanna intricata, assembly GCA_010016005.3. Taxonomy (NCBI): domain Eukaryota; kingdom Metazoa; phylum Arthropoda; class Insecta; order Hemiptera; family Fulgoridae; genus Zanna; species Zanna intricata. Next base: position 1,558 of record JAAAKQ030260654.1, on the reverse strand, counting down.
AGCTTTTAAAGACAAAAATATAATGAATAAAATATGCTGATGATGACATGGAGAAGATGAAACAGTAACAGTACCCTTCTTTCACAGCCATCGATACACCAGGTAAGTAAAAGCATTAAACACCCAAGCCCATCAACCTTTACTACTTTTTTATTTTTTCTATTTAGCCTCCAGAACCACCGTTAAGGTATTACATCAAAAGATGAATTAGAATGATATGTATGGACATAAATGAAGTGTGTAGTCTTGTACAGTCTCAGGTCGAACGTTTCCAAGATGTATGGACATAAATAGAGTGTAGTCTTGTACAGTCTCAAGTCAAACGTTCCTGAGATATATGGTTAACTGAAACCTAACCACAAAAGAACACCAAAGTATCCATGACCTAGTATTCAAATAACTGTCTTTATCAGGATTTGAAGTCCGTTCATTTTTTCTTCTGCAATCAAATTTGAAGGACAAAAATATAGAACATTTAAACTGGAATAAAATTTTCTTATATATACATTAAATAAAAGCAGATCACAGTTCAACTAACAGATTTATTTTTTAAGTTTTAGAGTTCCTGATGGAAAAAAAAAAAAAAAACTTATGGCAGAAATAGATATAATTTATATTTTAAACATAAATGGCTTAAAGTCTCATAACACATGTGCATACATGCAAGGCACACTTACATGTATATATTTTCACACACCTAAACTATAGATTGATGATGGACTCAAATTTTTATAAGAGAAACAAAAATATCTGAAAAAGAGAAAAAAAAACTTTTTTCATAATTAAAAAAAATAACTTTGCAAAATACGAGAAACATTTCTCAAAATTTTTAACAGACAGTTAATTTGTAAAAGGGAATTTATTTTCAAAACTAAGTTTCTCTTTAATGAAAAAACAATCTAGAACCGAAAAGAATAGGAAAAAATTTGTTACTTTGAAATTTAGTATAAAGTTACTATAAATCGATGTTTATTTGTACGACAGTGTTTTTATTTTATGTAAGCTAAACTTAAATTAGACAAAGTTAATATATTTCAAAAAGTTCTCATCCAATAAATGATGTAACAACAAATTTTCTTTTTTCTTTACGACTTACTAAATATCCTGACATTTTAGGATTTAGCAAGCTTTGAATTACATCCATGGAATCAAAATACATGTATCAAGGATAATAATGATAAAAAAGAAAAAAAGAAGAGGTTGAAGATGAGGGGAAGGATGACCGAACTATAACGAATGACCTGAAAAAAACATCGTTGAGGTAGATATCTTAAAGCGACCTCCACTCCTAGCAAAACAAACAACTACCATCTATTCTACAACTATCCATAAGGATATCACTATTTTTTTTATCAAGGATATAATCGAGAGCTTTACTGATCATTAAAAAAATATGTATGGTACATCCCAACCCCCGTAGGGGAAGACACCCACCAAGTGGCGATTCCGGCCGCCACACCACACCTCCCGTTCCTAGCCCAAAGGGCTTTACCGGGAGTCGTCTGAAAGACCTTCGAACTGATTACATATCTGTCATCAGCCAGGCCTCGGTCGGGAT